>JBAMMX010000014.1:21598736-21809722 GCA_037126225.1 Dillenia turbinata | reverse complement strand
TTTGCATCCAAATCAAGGGGCATAACAAATCTATAACAGAAGTATAACACATAAAATTTTAAGAAGAATGATTAAATTAAAATTAGATAAATTAAATGAAGCTGGAAAAGCCAAGTTTTACATGCTTATTAGGAATATATGTGATCTTTAATTGATAACCCTATTAAGCATTCTATACATACAATTTAACAAGTTTGACTTTCTCTTGCTATATGCCTCTCTATGTAATGATAAGCAATGTGATGATTGAAGAATTAACCATTGGTAAACAGAGAGATAAAATTGATGACACTATCAAAACAAAATTGACCATTGCAACCTAATCATTAATCACAATGTTGAGCATTTCCACAGAACATACTTCAAAAAAGCTGTGTTCCAAAAAGGAGGAAAATAAAGACATAGCAATTGGAAAGCACATACTGTTCCACCTAATGATAGTATTTTGTTATATATAACCTACATGCAGTCATATGTGTACTTAGAGAACTGATGGTGACTCAGACAATTACCCCTGGTTATCCTGGTAACTTTCCGGGTTTTCCAATACGCATCCTGTCTCATGTACCAGGAGACCAGTGACTATATATAAGAAATTATCATGTGAGACAATCACTTTAAAACAAGAACATGGTTTTCAAAGGAGATTAGGAATAAGGTTGGAGAAAATCGGATTAGGGCTTATTGCAGTGTCCATTTCTTCTTGTCCATGTTGCATCATAGGGCCAATGAAAATTATATACTTGTTACGCTCAAATTACAAACATGAAGCATGCATATCACAAGTCTAACCTAAAAATGCATAAAATTTTCATTAAAGCCTTCAACTACAACAACATTCAGATGAAGACAGAGGATAACTTGTACCGTGTCGAGAGATATGATGTTGTTCATCAAGCCAACATTGATAATTGCCTGAAAAATTCATTTTAAATGCATCAAAGTTGCCGCAAAAAGAAAAAGGCAAAACGAGATGTTCACTAGATTTAGTGTTAAGTTTGTTAACATAGAGAATTGAAAACTCGAAAACATCAGTATGGCTGTTAAGGTGGAAATTCATCCCCTTGATGTGATCATGACCCATATGGCATATAAAATTGTCCAAAATACTTTAGAGCTAGAGTCTAGACTTATATCACACTCACTACTTTAGATACATTTAAAGATCCAGCTATCCCACCAAAGGCCCAGCTTTGTAGCCACCGAAACACAACTAACATGTTTCTGGCTCCAAGTTATGCTAACAATGTATACCAAGAGGCACACTACTGGGGGACGGCGAACAGCATTAGCTTAATACAAAATCACTTCCTCAAGGAAAATGGAAGAAAAATAATGGCATGCGTAGTGGTGCACAGCCACAAACAAGTATGTATGCAGGAGAGAGAGCGAGAGCTATATTACCTCATCAAAAACAGGAACACTTCCACCCACAAGGCCACACACACCTTGGAACAACTGCCAGGCATGGCTCCAGTATTTAAGAATTTCAGAGACCCAAGAAACAGTAAGGTAATTTCTTTTGAGAAAGAGAAAAGAGCTTGGGTTCCTGTAGTAGCCCCACAACAGTATCTTCATCCAGCAATACAGAATTGCAACTGCACAGGGCCATTGAGATTTGAAAAGGTTGTTGAGACCATTTGAGGTATGCTCAGGGCTGAAAATCAACTTCTCAAAATTTGTGTTGGTTGGGCTGCAAATTCTGTATCAAGTGCGTGGAGAACAGACTTGCTATTTGGAAGGCAAAAAGTTTATCAATGGCAGGAAGGTAAGTCTTATTAAATCAGTATTTAGTTTTATGGGAACACTGGAATTGGTAAAACTGAAAAGAAGGAGAATGGCGTGTCAAAAGCATGGTGAGGGAACAAGAAGGGGGGCCGGTTATAAAGTCAAGAGACTGACCCCATGACACAGGTTTCACTGAGAGTGACAAGGTCAGAAAAATTCTGGAGCTTCAAAGTGCCACCAAAAGTGCTAATCATGTACCAGAGACTAATGGGAGATGCTTTGCCAACTCCTGATAATTTTAGAAGACGGGGGGTTGAAAATCTACAGCAAACATTTCCACTATGCAAGAAAGTAAACGAAACCAGGGATCATATCTTCTTGCATTGTGAAAAAACTCACAAGGTCTGGATGAAATGTCTGAACTGGTGGAATATAGAAGCAGTGTTGTGTAAATCAAAGACTGATTTTCTTGAACAATGGAAAGGACTGATAAGAGGTGGGAAGAGAATGGAAAGTATCTGACGCATGTAGTTTTTGGAAACCTATGGGCACACAGGACACTGGAGTAAATGGAAGCAATCTTCAGTGCAAAGAACATGGGTTGTGAGTCAATTTGTGATCTGATTAAGTCAAGAGCCGTCTCCGGGGTAAAACCAAGCTATCCTAAGATGAGGTTTTCCAATTACGAGTGGCTCCATGAACCAAAATCTTCTGTCTTAGGTTGGGTCCATGATAAAGGAAGGAGGTTCCTGTTTGTAAACCTTAAAACCCCCAAAAAAAAAAAAATGAAGAAACAAACATTGCCAGGCATTTGATGGAAAGAGAGATGCAAAACCTCCTCAGTCTTCCCATGTTGGAGCAGAAGCCTGCTTCACCCCTTGTATTTGTACATCCAATCTGCATTTGCCGCAGACATCCTGTCGTCATATTGGATAACATTTTTTTCTCCTAATATATTTCTGAAGTGGCTGATATCAGAGGAATAAGCGTTGAAAATGAATCATTCCTCAGAAAAAGGGGTGGTGAGTAAAGAAATGTCTCCCCAAGTATATTCCCATGGAGTAACACATAATGAACCAAGCGCAAACCACTTGCATTGGTTGAAACATGTTTACCAATTTGGCAGCTTCCTTTTGCACCAAAGTAAAGTGGCAGAACAAATCTATAACCTAAGTATAGCACGTCAAACTTTCAGAAAAATGATTAAATTAAAATTAGATAAATTATATGAAGTTGGAGGGTGAGTCTTGGCACAACGGTGGATTTGCTCCTATGGTGACTTCGAGATCACAGGTTCGAGGTGTGAAAATAGTCTCTTTGCAAAATGCAAGAGGAAGGCTGCGCACATAGACGCCCACCCTCCCCCTACCCCCACACGAAAACGGAAGCACTTTGTGCATCGGGTAAACCCTTTGAATTATATGAAGTTGGAAAAAGCAAAGTTTTAAATGCTTACCAGAAATATATGTGCATACTAACACTGACTGAACCACGATGCTTTAAGATTGATAACACTATTAAGCATTCTATAGACACAATTTAACAGCAGTGACTTTCTCTTGCTATATGCCTCTCTATGTAATGATAAACAATGTGATGATTGAAGACATAACCATTGGTAAAGAGAGAGAGAAAATTGATGAGACTATGAAATCAGAATTGACCATTGCAACCTACTCAATAATCACAATGTAATGCATTTCCACAGAACAAACTTCAAAAGGCAGCTTCTCAAAATGAGGAAAAGAAAAGGACATAGCAACTGGAAAGCACATACTGTTCCACCTCAATATTTTGCTATATATAGCCTGCATGCATTCATATGTGTGCTGAGAGAACTGATGGTGAATCAGACAATTACACCTGGTTATCCAGCTAATTTTCCAGGTTTTCCAATATGCATCCTGCTTCACACACCAGGGTATGACTGACCTATATATAAGAAATAATCATGTGAGACAATCACTTTAAAACAAGAACATGGATTTTAAAGCAGATTTCCGATTCTAAGGTTGGAGGAAATTGATTAGGGAAATGTTTCAGCCGGTTGCAGAGTCCATTTCTTATTGCCCAGGTTGCATCATAGGACCAACGACAATCATACAAGATTTGTTATACACATTACAAACATGATGTATGCCTATCACAAGTCTACCCTCTAAATGTATTACAGTTTCATTAAAGACTTCAACTACAACATTCAGATGAAGATAGAGAATTATTTGTGCCTTGTAGAGAGATATGATGTTGTTCATTAAGCAAACATTGATAATCACCTGCAAAGTCATTTTAAAAGTATCAAAGTTGAATAAACCGCAAAAAGAAGAAAGCAAGATGAAAGATTAACCAGATTTAGTAAAGTATAGAGAATTGAAAAAATTCTATCTCTAAAATATCAGATTGTTTAAAATACTTTTGATCCATGATCTTAGACTAAAATCATGCTCACTACTAAGATCACGCTCACTACAATTAATGAGAGAGAGAGAACCTTTTGGAAATCCTTGGAAGCGATGCTGGGGAGGTAGAAGGATTGAGTGCCAGGGATAGGGAAGAGAAGAAGAGAGGCATAGATCCATAGAGAATGATGTTCGGATAAGGGAGGAAAAAAAAATTGCAGTTACATTTCCATCTGACATAATATGAGGAAAAAAAAAAAACACTTCTGTAATACAGGTGAGAGAGAGAGAGAGAGAGAAACCCGTGGTATTGTCTCTCTGGTCGTAGTTTGGTGGAAAACAAGGTCTATGGGTATATCTGTCCTCCCAAACCACAAAGCCTGGGATTTATAGTATTGGTTCCTTCAACTTCGTAACATGGAGCATCAGTTTTTCTGTTCACCAAATTATCACTCTCAAGTTTCTCACGGCACTCATGCTCA
This sequence comes from Dillenia turbinata, assembly GCA_037126225.1. NCBI lineage: Eukaryota > Viridiplantae > Streptophyta > Magnoliopsida > Dilleniales > Dilleniaceae > Dillenia > Dillenia turbinata. Next base: position 21,805,113 of record JBAMMX010000014.1, on the reverse strand, counting down.
TATTCATGTTGTCTTTCATTTTCATCCTCAAGAGCAACAGGAGATGTTTCCATTGACAGCACTGTTGCTTCAACAGCTTTTGTTGAAGCAAGTTCCTTGTCATTTGTTTTATGATGAAGTTCCATCACTTTCTTCAGATATCAGTTTCAAAAACTGTAATGAAATGAGTAACATGTTAAACAAACAAGGTACACCAAAATACCAAGGGTTGAGCAAGAACTGAAATAAATCCCAAAATAACAAATAAAAAAATAAACCATTGGCTTTCAAATAGACAGAGGCTGCAGGAACTCTCTCTCTCTCTCACACATATAAATGAATACCATCAAATTAAAAGCAGGGATACATATAGTTGGAGACAACCACAAACCTCAGGAGGTAAAATATTTTTCAAACTGCGATAGTTTAGAAGAGAAGATTTACATCTCCAACATGATGCCTAACTTGTGATGACCAAGCCGCTTCCTGTATCCCTTTCCATGCTTGCTCATCTATCCCTGGAAATCTATTCAAAATTAAATGAGATCAAAGAAATACTCCGCTTGGTTGAAATCAAAATTTCACAAAATAAAAATCGCGATCTCCAAAAAAATTCAAATAAATCAAACAAAAAAATATATATAATACTTGGAACGCCGAACAAACAAATACACCAAAATCTTGAACACGAAAATCGATTAAATAACAAACAAATACACTTCTGTCAATCGACTAAATCTGAATGAAAAATTCAACAACTTCACAAGGCCAAGAATCATTTAAAATCTGTTTGGTACAAAAATTAAAAATAAAAAATCATTTTTAGAAAATTGATATATCTGTCCTCACAACCACAAAGCCTGGGATAGATAGTGTTGATTCCTTCAACTTGATCGATCTTTCCTTGTATGTATCAAGAATGTGGGGTTTCGCCAATTGAGCATCTGGGACTGGATGTGGGATCTCCCCATTCTTGGGAAATGCGCTGTTTGTAGAAAATTGATAGAATTGGGGTTTTGATTTATGAAATTGGCAATACTGGGTCTAAGAAATTCAATCTAGGGTTTGTGAGTTTTGCTAGATTGGGGTCATCTTTTGATAACGTTGAGAGTAATTGGGGTTTGATAGAAAATTGATAGAGTTGGGGTTTTGATTTATGAAATTGGCAATACTGGGTTTGGAGAAATTCAATCTACGGTGTGGGAGTTTTGCTAGATTGGAGTCATTTTGTGGTGATGTCGAGAGGAATTTGGGGTTTTGATCTTTGAAATTGGTAAGTGAACAAAATCTAGCTTGATGAATGAGTTATGAATTTGGAGAAACTGAAATCCGGGTTCGTGGGTTTTGGAACTTGGAGATACTGGGCAAGGGGAAGGTGAGTTTCTTGATCATAATGTTTTGGAAGTTTGAATCAAAATTCATTACCATAGCGAGAAAAATTAAACCCGACTGGGAGGGAGGAAGAAGAAGAAGAAGAACTTGACGAGTTTGAGATGAATTTTGAAATTCAAGTAGAGAGAGAATTAGAAGCAACGTCAGTGCCAAGAATTAGATATAGAGAGAGAGAGAGCCGTTGCGTGTACAGCTGGCACAAATTATAATTCTCTGATTTTTTTTTGATTTAGTTTAAATTTAATATAAAATTCATTAATTTTCTAAAAATAATTTATTCTTAATCACAATGGAACATTTTATTTTTCTTAACTCTGTATATTAAGAAAAGGGTTTAGCTAAAATTTTTATTTTTAATATAGAAACTAAGATAATAATAATTTTTTAAATTTATTTTTTAATTAAAAATATTATAAGTGAAAAAATAAAATAGGAATAATAGAAGATAAAATAGAGCCAAGTTGACATTTTTCAAATATAATTTTCTGAAAATCTATATTTAACTTCTTACATAAATGAATTATAATTACATAGTATTTTATCAATTAACAAAGAACAATTTAATATTTTTATTTAAATTTTTTTGCATATATTAGAAAATATTTTGAATAGAATAATACAAAATAGAGCAGTTAACTAGATTTATATAGTTTCATTATAATTTATGCTAATTTTTTTATATGAATAGATGTATTCATACATTGTGTTACATCAAATACAAACTCAAGACAATTTTTGTTCTTTATTTAATTTTTTTTGGAAGATGGAGGAAATGGGAAGGAAAGGGGAAAAAAAACCAAAATTTTGTAAACCTAATAAATGGCTAAAATACCAAGATATTGGGTGAATTTTGATACAGATTTTAGACTATGAGATTTAATAAATTTCAATTCCAAATTATAATAGTGTCACGTGAAATATCTAATAATAAGATTAATGGAATTCATTAAAAAAATAATGGAAGGATTTCTTTTATTAACAAATAAAAATACATAAAACATTTGACACATTTTGAACTAAATGATTAAATGATTTTAAAATCAATATTTAGTGGACTAAACAAAAATTTATCATCAAGTGATTAAATTAGAGTGGGGCCTATTTATTTAATAGATTCAACTACCCTTTACGGTCTATGGTCTATGGAAGGAGGTCTAAATTTCCAAAATGATTGGGGTTTAGGATTTGATACTAGATATGATAATATCTTATTCGATGTGATAGATTTCAATTAATCTGATTCAATTAAGAAGATTTTAAAAAAAAATGGGTTAAAGCAAATTAAATGGCAGGTTTTTTAATTGAACAATTTGGTCAATTTTGATATAAATTTAGCTCATGAAAAATCAAACACTATCCAACCCTTTACTCAATTTCATTTTTATTAGGGTTTCACCCTTTACCTTTAACAAAATCTGTCACGTTCAATAATCGATGTGACGGTAAGGCATTGATCCATAGACGGAGGACCGCTCTCTTTTGCTAGTATCATACAAAAATTTCCATTTTATCCTTCAATGGGACCTGGGCAGTATAAGAGGCTTCGGACTTCCATTTACAGAGAGGAAAAGTATCCTTCCCTCCTTGTCTTTTCATACAATACAGGCTCTCGTAATCTCTTTTTGAATGAAGCAGCAATCTCAAGCCCAAGCAAATGAAGATCAGCATATTCTATGGAGTACACCTAAATACATACATACATAAGCCTTGCTAGAAAATGATTCCATCGTGAAGCTGACATCCAGGTATACTTCAACTAGCCATGGATGATATGTGCAGGGGTTGTCTGCTTGATTATCACTCGTTAAAGTTGTTGAAATTTTAATTTCAATTCATTTTGATGTCAATAACAAGAAGAAAGAAATCATTTTGTAGTTATCACATGTGAACACATACTTGTAATTTTCTCCCTTTCTGGTCCTAAGGGGTTGTCTGCATTGTAATATCCGATACATACCTAACCTTTAATTTCATAATTTCATTCTATATGATCATCACAGGCAAATCCATGATCCTCAAAACTAAGCAGGGTTGTCACATGCAATGCTCTAAATGTACATATATATTCTGTGAAAAAACTCACCGGTTTGTATTTATGTGGGTATGTGGAAATTGATTTATGAACTATTTTTCATAACATATTGATAAAAATAGCTTTCCATCATTTTTTAATGCGTTGGGTACACTTTTTTTTTTTTGTTGAGAATTTTATTACCCTTTTTGTTTTGAAAATTCTTAGATTTTATGGGTATAGTAGCTGGGATAAAAATGAATCGGAATCGGATTGACTCGGCTATAGTAGCTAGGTCGGTCTGATTCCATTGGTTTTGGCCAGGCACGGAATTGGCACGGAACCAGCCCCCGATTCCAATAGTCATTGGAATCGACTCAGCTTAACCAGTTCCAATGGCTATGAAACTGGCCGGGCCGGGGCCGATTCCAATGGTCATAAGGTTTTTTTTTGAATTTTTTTCCAAAATATATTTTCTAATAGTTATAAAATAGTTAGTTTGAGAGATATTTTGGTTCATAGCAAAATAAATGATGACTATAAATAGATACAACTTATTTCTTATTTGCATACAACTTACAATCTCTCTACAACTCTCTCTCATAATCTCTCTACAACTTACAACATCACTTTTTTTCCCTCCACCTAGAATTTGCAACTTCTTATCATTTTTTTTCCATCAACATCTTACAATTACAATATTATCATTTTTTTCTCCTATTTACAATTTACAACATCCCACCATTTTTTTTCCACTTATAATATACAATCTCACCATTTTCTTCTTTATAATATCACCAATTTCTTTTCTTCCCAACATCTATACCGATTTGACAAAATTTAAAAATTGGAAGCTCAAATTAATCAAGATTTGGAGATAAACAATCATGATGTATGTCAAATCGATTCCATTTATTTTTTTCATCTTTAATTTTTTTGCAAATGTAATTCATTGTCTTTAATTTTTTTTACCTTAATTTAAAAAAAAAATGGACGGAACATATTTATTGCAATCTTCACACCAATCTCTTCTCCTCTCATTCCTTTTTCAAGAGAATATTTCCAAACAAATTAATATTGATGTAGGAATAGAAGAAATTGAATCTAGTCAAACACAATTTAATACTACACGTACTAGAAAAATGATTTTAATGCATTAGATTTTTTTGTTAAAAATTATGAAGAGTAAAAGGCCACTTGCAAAAATTTATCAACAAAAATATAAATTTTTCAAGGATCAAGGAGTAGACACTTTTAAAAGACATATTGTAAGAGATCACCTGAATCGGTTATCACAAACTAGGCAAACACAGATAGTCACTACGGGGGGAAATATCATAGGTACATTTAAGTATAATGTAGAGGGCAAAAAAATAGATCAAATTGAATGAATAGTTCGAAAGGAATTACCATTTAGTATTATTGAATATAAAGTTTTTAAAAAATATGTTCAAAAATTTTTATAACCGAGTTATAAAAGAAACTCTAAGAAATCGGGTAGGAGTAGATCACTAAATCACTTTCGAGAGTTAAAAGATGGTTTGGTAGCAAAACTTAGTACCATTTTAAGTAGATTTTTAATAACTTCGGATAATTTGGGAGCTAAAAGAGGTGAATATTTTATAGTTGTAATATATCATTGGATAAATGAATAATGGGTTTTAAGAAAAAGAAATTTAGCTTTTTAAAGATGACAACGGTTAATTTTATATCAATAAACACATAAATTAGAAAATTTTGATGATAATGATCACTTTGACATTTTAGATTGATGGAGAAATAATATCAGTTATTTTTCAATTTTGGCTAAAATGGTAAAAAATGTACTAATCCCTCTGGTATCCACAGTGTCATTGGAAAGTGCTTTTAGTGTAGATGGACAAATTTTAACGTCTAAGCGGTCAAAATTGGTGGACACTTTAAAATCTCAAATTTGCATAAAAGATCGCTTAATGCCCAAAAAAAGCGGCAAGATATGAACATTAGCTCGGGGATGCAACAAGAAAAAGATGAAGAATAAATTTTTAGCGTAAAAAAATATAAATATGTATTTAAAAAATCATTTTTGTAAAAATATCAAATATGACTCTATTAATTAGTGGATTTAAAATCCAAACGAAAGTTTGGTAGTGGACATATATCAAATTTGGTAGAATCATTCTAAAAATTTTTTATATCTCTTTTTTTAGTATTTTTAATTCATTAAAAAAATAATAAAAAATCCAACTAAATAAAAAAAAAAACCAAAAAAACCAACTAAACTAAAAAAACACAAGTAAACCAAAAAAAAATTAAATAAACCCATGAACCCAAAAAAACCCAAGTATATAAAAAAATAAAAAAAGGAAAAACAAAAATAAAATTAATAACAAAAAAAACCAAAAAAAAGGAACCATGAAACCGGCCCGGCATGGCCCGACTTAACTGGGCTAGGCCGGTTTCAAGAAAAATTTTTTGGGATCGGCCCGGCTTGGAACTGGCTGCCCTTGGAATTGTGACCAAATCGGCCCGTGATTCCATGAACCATCCAGAACCGGATCAAGAACTGGCCAACCTAACCCAATCTCACCTCTAAAAGAGACCTAAAAGGAAAAGTGAGCATGTTTGAATACTACGAAGTCCTTTAAAGGCTTTGGTCTTCTTTTGCACCTTTACCATTCAAATCCTTTGTTTGGTTAACTTGTTTTGAGCATGCTGAGGGGTAATTTTGTCATAATATGTTTCTCTTTTTTTTTTTGAAAAAAATTTGTTTATCTCTTAATTTGTTTGATAATTAGTGAGAATTGTATGGTGTAAAAATGTAGTCGATCGAGTGAATCCACAACTAAACCACAACTAAACGTTATTATGTAATTTTGTGGTAAAATTATGTAACGCTTTTTAGGGTCAAATGACTCGTTACCTAACACGTGTGTCTTTGTGTAACCAACCTCCAGCTTTTTCTTCTACAGTATGTTTGGGAGTTATAGAGAGAAAAGAAAAGATTAGTTAGGAGAGAAAAGAAAAGAAGAGAAAATTATAATTTTTTCTCCATTTTATTTGTGAGTTTTATGAAAGAAAAGAAAAGAAATGTGATTCATTGAAAGTAAAAATTTTTGCTTTCAGTTTTAAAAGGGTATTTTTGAAATATAAAAATGTTTTAATTCTAACATTTTCTTTTATCTCCATTTCTCTCCATTTTTTGAAGAGAAAAAATTTTAAATTGAAATTCCTGCTTTTCTTTCATTTTCTCTCGTATTCAAACTCCCAAATGAAAGAAAATCATAATTTTCTCTCAAAATATTTTCTTTTTTCTCTAAATCTTTCATCCAAATAACCTATTAAGCATATTCTCAAACCAATTCTAACCGAAGATATGATATGCATTGTTGATATATCCAACTTTGTGTTTAGTATGATACCTTTATCGCATCCGAATATATAATATGCCTGGTAAGAAAAAATTTCACTATATAATACATATCTCAATCAATTATAGCCCTCTCTACTTACACTCATGCGGTACGGTTTCATGTCCAATTTTATATATAATCAAAAGTACAGGTTTATATTCAATTTTATATCATTAGAGGTATGATTTCATGTCCTATTATATACACGATCAGAGGTATGACTCATACACGTATACAAATTACATTACATGGTATTATATATACTTACATCACTTATTCTGAGTTAAGTATCGAAATCCCCCGGTTGGGTCAGCCTCGGTGGGACTTTTATAGGATTCTCCATTGGTGACAACCCAACTGAAACACCAGCTCTGATCAACTCTATAAACGACATACGGAGATAATATAGAGCTATAGTTTGAGCTCTCTCTCCATCCAAGAATATCTGACAAGCTCATTGGCACCGATTCGTTGCTCGAGTCGGAAGAGTAATCATCTATGGATCAAAAATCACATCCAATAATATCCAACTTTGTAACGGAATATGATAAATGTTTCTGACCCTTTCCTACACTCTAGCAATTGGGGGAGTTTGATATGCCCCAAATATGATATGCAGTATTCCCTGGGCCATCACCCATAAAAAATACCGCATATTCTTGGGTACTTTTATCATCCAAACTCAAGACAGGTCAGGTCATCACCCTATCGTCCTGGCTTGAGCAGTGCCCGATGAGCCATCTTCGATAAAGGAATTTGCCATCATTTACTAAATGGTTAGTAGAAGCAACAAAAATATAAATTATACGGGGGAAGTATTTAAGTGTTATTTTTAATCACCTACTAGTTAATATAAAATTTTAATAAATTTTATCCAAATTTAGAAGTTGGGTTGATTGAGACAACCTAATTAGAAGTCATACTAAATCATGTTGATCTTTTTTATCCAAATTTATTTAATATAAAATTTTAATTTTAATTTTTTTATTTCAAGTCATGTTTGCTCTTGATTAACATTAACTTTCTGTTTTTTTCTAAAATCGTGTTACTTGTGATATTCGTTAGCTACCGATTAACTCTCTCGAAATCTATATGTTTGCAATAAAACCAATCGACAAGGGTGTTAGGATTTAGGGTTTTAACTGTTGTCAAATTTGGGTCACTTGTAACTTTAATTTTCTCACTAGCATTGGACCTACCATGTTTAATATTTTGTAGATTTATATGAATAGAATTAGACAATGTGTCAGGTTTTTGTTATAAACCAAAATCAAATTTTATAGAATCAAACAAAATGTTTTGTTGTCTAGAAAATGATTCCCGTCTGATCTTGTAACCTCAACCAGGACAACAGTCGGTTTAATTTAACTAGGCTGTCCCGGTTCGATTCCGGTAAGAACTAGTCCCGGTGTCACCCCTAAATATCAGCATTTTTTTTCGTGTTGGACCACTATACGATAATCAATTTATTGATTCCGACTAATCCGGCTCGAGTTAATCATTAAGCACATTAAGGGATGAGTTCTCTATGCATTTGTTTTTTCTGTTCTTAATATTTGAACTTACAAATTTGTTTAAGAAAATTCAATAACCTTGTCATTGATGGTAAGCGTTGATTTAAATATCAACATTTTTTTTCTTGACCAACCAGTATATGATAATTAATTTATTGATCCCGACTAATCTGAGTCGAGCTAACCATTGAACCCTTGAGGGAAGAGCTCTCCATATGCTTGTATTTTCTATCCTCAATATTCAAACTTAAAAATTTATTTAAGAAAATTTAATATTCTTATCAAGTAAACGTTGATTTAAATATCAGCATCCATCTCCCCATAACGAGTGCTAGTTGGAATTGGACATGGATTTGAAATTTTTAGCTCAATAGGAAGTCCCGCGGGCCAGCCGTACCGGTAGATCCAGTGAGTTGAGCAAATTATGCTTCCACCCATTGATTTGTAAGTCTAACTAGGTTTAATATGCCTTGTTAATTATATGGGCTATAATAATTTTAGTATGATGTAGGTATTAAATATAAAAATTTTAATTATATATATGATGATTATATAATTATATTTAAAATATATTATATAAAAAAGGGCCAAACCTACTTAACTAAAAGGGTCAACTTGTTAGTTTGATCCTGTCTCAATTAAGTATACAACTCGAATTAACATAGGACAGAATAGGCTAGGTCCTGAGCGGTTCATGAGCGGACCGATTTATTTCCATCCCTACCTCTTTGTGTAAGAGAGATTAAAGCAGCTTTATTTTGTTTTATTTTATTTTATTTTAAGAATTACAGATGAAAGTTTTTTATTAATTGATATATATATATATATATATGCATGTATGTACGTATGTGTATAAAGTTAGGTCATTGAGACGGCGCCAAACCTAAGAAAGGACCTCAACAAAAGACCCAAAAAAAATCGGAAGAGAGGACAATAAACAAACAAAACATAGAACAGCTTGGGGGATATTGTACCAAAAATGAACAGCTTGGGGATACAGCCCTCAATGGGCCTCAGAAGACACAAAAAGGCTGACCCAATAGGACCAGGGTCAGCCCACCTTTCGGACCACAACAGGAGCACCTTTACCAGACATACCAGTTGAGGGAAGTTGCTACTTATCATTAGCTACCAAGCCAAGTACGGCTCCGGGGATTGTCGTTCATGGATGTCCAGCTTTTCATCAATGAAGAAATTTCCTATATTCTATATAAGATATTAATTTTATAATTCCTTTCATTTTCTTGGCCGGCTCGGCAATGAAAAATATTCAAGATTAAATGGCTCTGATAAATAAGAAAACATTGCATTTGTAGATGGCAATCATTTTCATTCTCGACCCTTGAAGCCATATGTGCCCTAAGATTAATTCTGGACCCTTGAAACCATATCTGCCTAAAGAAAAAAGATTTCTTGACAAATTGTCATTGGTCATATAATCTCAACAACCATATGCACTTCCCACTAAAATAAGGTTGGTAGAAAATAGAGAAAATTGCTTACTCTAACATAATACTAGTTATACTTTTCTTATAAAGATTAATGATCTCTTTGCAACATCTTATTGCCCTACTGATCATGCATATGAACATGAATATATGCTGCAGCGTGATAATCTTCATAACTGAAGAAAATATAAGAGGTTCTTTATTTTAAGCCACAGAGGGTACGTGTTAATGTGGGTATTTTTTTTTTTTCCCCCTTATTTTGCCAGCTCCAAAGTTTGGATTAAGGTTCCAATTGTTCTTATTATGATTGTTATTTTTTCTTTTTTCCCGGAAGAGAAGTTAGTTTGAACTGAATGACAGAAATACGGTCGTTGTTCCTAAGTAGTACAAAACATTATGATATCTTACATGGATGATGGCATTCTTGTCCATGGCCAATAAGGTCCATAAGCTGCTAAAATCCGTCCTTTTATGAAAAATCATGAAAGTAACATAGAGAAACAGCAACAGTTTTGGGATGCCATTGTTTGGACAAAGCTTCAGTTGAGAAATTTATGTTGCTGAATGAGCACAAATGAGACTTGCTCAAAACTCAAAGCATCCATCCAGGAATGAAGCCATTGACATTATGAGGATGACTTGCACTAGCGATCTGGTCCGAAGCTACAGGATTGTACCTATGACCAAAAAGATTGAAGGTTATTAACATAAGTGTATATCCTTAAGATACTCCATCAGATATGCCACTAGGGTGTTTATCTGATGCGCAATGTCAAAGGGCATGTGTAAAAGTAGGCAAATATAACCCTCCACTAGGGTTTCTGTATTAGACATTAAGATAGATGATAGTGATTTTACTCTAGTAATAACAAGAGAAAGATGGATGATATGGAAAAAAGTGAAGGTTTACCCAATCTGCAAAGTGGGATTGCATTCCAGAGGCTGGAAGAAGCCCTGAGACTGAGGATGCTCTTGACCAAATTGAAAACTTTGTTCATTACCTTCCCATGATTGCTGGATGTGATTTTCAGGACCAAACTCATCCAACTGCAAAACGTTGCTCTCTTAGAGGGCATTTGATGGCCATACAAACTATTAGGCATATGCAAAGACTTTTAAGGTCAAAATAAAATGAGGAGCAAAGCCAGAAGGGCTTAATCGAGATTTTTCTGATCCCACAAGCCAAATTCGGACACCCAATAGACCTGAAAAAAGGGGACAGTATGTTTACCTTTCTTTTCAGGGCTTTATTAGCTTCTAGGAGTGCTTGTTCCTGCAGTTAGATCAAGGCCAGTTAGTACTATTAAGGACTGCCATAAAATGAACCCACTCTTAGACTAGATGTACCTTGTTTTGGAGGTCAGAAAGCTGATCAAGCATAAACTGGGTCTGCATTATATTGCCATCAATATTTCAGAAAAGCTTAGCATAACTGAAGTCATAAATAATAGGTATTTACAAACTCTACCACAACACAATAAAGTCTGCTTTACAAGGACACCTCTAGTTTTTTCAGCCTGAAATTCCTACCTCTCCTCTTCAATTGACTTGGAGATAATTCTGTATAAAGAATCTATAACACAAAATAAGGGACCAGAACATAACCTAAAAACAAGAGGGAATTCCAAATCGTGGACAGTCCAAAGAATAGCCTCCTATCTATAACCAAGGGTCATATTACTGCATGCCATTTTCGCACTAATATCGCAGTCAATTCACCTAGTTAGTTTCTCACAACAGCTTAATACCACCGGACCAACTAAGATGTCCAATAAGAGCTAGATATTTTCCAATTCAAATGTCCATCAAATTATTGGAGGATTTTCAGATTAGGAAAAGAAGGAAGAAAATTAAAGACGATGAAGTAGTATTTTGAACGACTGATGCTCATTACCTTTGTAGACCTTATTAGCTTCAAGGATCCCTCCAATTGTCGTTCGAGCTGCTCAAGGTCCTTGGTGCCTAAGGGGCCCAAGTCCTCACCAAGAAGGTTTCTTCAATTGTAAGGGTCTTCTATTAGCATGTAAGTGAGAGACATAGTGTAACAACATGTGCATAAAAATTCGATTACCTCTGAGAACGCTGGAGGGCCTCAAATCTAGATTTCAGTTTCATGTACTCACGATAACTGCTCTGCTACCACAAAAGAGTTACCGATGCATAGAAAAAGTCACAGCAAAAAGCAAACCCATAATGAACAAGTAATGAAGAAAGGAACCAAAAAAAAAGTACTTGTCATGCTTCATTTCCAAAAATAATATATAGAACCTTCTTGGGGTCGTAAAATTTTTCAAGTAATTAAAGGTTACCTCTAACTCCCTGGATGGTCGAGTAACTTCCATGGAACTGTAACTGCATTTTTGGTACCTTTCCAGTGTTTTGAGCATGCTGAGATGTAGCACAGAAGAAAAATTAGTTTCAGTCAGCTTACATTAACAGAAGGGTTGTGGGGGTGGATGCATGACTCAAACAAATGGTGATACATCATGTAACGTTGGAGAAGAGGAGAGGGAACAAGACTCTTTGTGCGGGAGAGGAATCAGAGGATTTTAGATAACCTTCAATCCCTTAAAACTCTTCAGAAATTCATTCCCTGAAGATTTTTTTTTTGGGGGGGAGTATATAGAAAATTTACCTTCTTTCTCCTTTCATTAATTTTTTAACATCCGAACAAAAGGAGAGAAAGTTTCATTCCCTCTCCTCTTCCCTTCCCTTGCTTCTCCCTCCAAACTCACAAATAAAACATAAAAAAAAACATATGTTTATGCGTAAAAGTGATTATGATTTACTCAATATTTAGATGTGCAAGAACTAAGAAACTCCAACATGATGAAATCACAGACACTTCAACGTCTGTGGAAGGGACGCTTGCCAATTCATTCAGATCATGCAGACTAGAGCAGGAACAACAACAACAAGAAGAAGGCCTATTTTGTTTTTAGTATTTTGTATTCAGATCATGCAGACCAAAGCGGAGAAGGAAATTAAAGAAAATATTCAAATCAGCTGTTTGTTTAACAAAGTTTACTATAACTATTCTGTTGTTATTTTATCTTCTTTTTTGGGAAAAAAATAATCAAGATGATCAATTTTGGACGGTCTGCCCTTTCCATTCTCTAATATCTTCCTCTTAATCTTATTGATCAATATTGTCAACTTTAAATGATATCTTTTATATTAAGTATTTTATTCCAAACTCTCTTATAATTTTTTTTTTTTAAAAAAATACCCTAATATAGAACCAAAAAAAAAAAAAGAAAAGAAAAGAAAAAACCTTCATATAACAAAATTTCAATAATTTGAAAATTGGTTTGCGACAATAAAAAACACAACATTATTAAGATTTTCAATTGATTTTATTAAAAAAAAAAATTGCCAATTCTTCATTGTTCCATCAATCTTGAAAATTTTAATTTGTAATCAAAACACAAACATTGCCACCAAGTTAGTTCTACCAACATGAAAAGAGAAACGAGAATTCAGGAACCTAATGCATGTTAGTGCTCATGAATATCACCAGCATGCATAAAAATTATCAACTCCAGATTGTAACTCATTAATTTTTATAGTAAAGTTATGTAAGTGAATCATATTATGTTGAAATAATGGACTGGTGACATTGTATATACATAAATTATAGGCGATGCTTGACTATTAGTATGTTCCATAAATTATTATAGGTCAGAGGAATTTAAATCGATCATTGCAAACCCTCGTACTAAGAAATTTTTATACGGGTATTTACTATAATCCAGTTAGTAACTATTACCAACAATATAGATAATGGAGTTCAATTTTTAGATATGCACATGACGTGGAAAACAAAAATCAATTTAAAACTAATATACAAAAATTAAACAAAGTCAACATATTTTGTATACAGAAAAAAAAATGAAAATTACAATGTTCATGACTCACCTCAATTATAAGACCAATATGAGAATTGAAATTTCAAGTTAGACAAATCCAAATAGTTTAGCAAAGGACCAAGGAGTTACTCTTTTGCAAATCAATGTGTTTCAAATACTTTTATGAAAATCAATTTAGAATCTTAGTAATGTTTTTTTTTTTTTTTTTTTTTTTTCCCTTATGTTTGAAGTAAAGTAGTTTCTAAATTATTGAAAATTTTATTTTAATAAGACGTTTATTTCCATTTTATATTATTACGTTGTTAATTATAAAAATGTTTGAGTTAGAAAATAAGCATCAAAAGGGGCAGACGATTTAGGTCATGATTTTGTGAATAGATATAGATGTGTGTGAGTTAGAATATTAGTATGTTGTTTTTGTTTTTGTTTTTGTTTTTTGTTTTTTGTATTTTGTATTTTGTATTTTTTTAACCTCCTCCCACATTACTAAGCCCAATTTCTTATTGTCCGTCCTCCAAATTGCCCTAGAAGACTAAGATACAACTTGGAATTGTACTCACATAATTTAAGGCTAACGACCAATACAAGTAATTATAAGAAAGTTTCAAGCTTTAAATCTGTGAACTGTGGAAAGAGGTAAGAGTGGTGGATGGTGTAGAAATGTAAACAATTGCCCAACGTTTTATTTTTGTAGACGTTTCGACCCGGTAGTAGATGAGGAGTTAGTGTTTATAATTCAAAAATAGTTCATTGCTACATGGTATAGGTGGAGCAAGGTGAATTTGTTCCTAAATTTTATTTAAAGGGTTTAAGAGAATGAGTAACTTGTTGAGAAGATTTTGGTCTTGAAAACAAGACGAAATTTGGTATTCATCCCTTTTGCAAAAGGAAGTTTGGCAATTGATAATGGTCCATAGGAAATGAAGTATTCACAAGAATATTTTCTTCTTTGTAGGAACATTAATGAAGATAAACATTAAATTGAATGAACAAGCTCATTTCTAAGAGTTCATTCAAAAGTTTGACTCTTATAATGATAACAAATAACCAAAAACCCACCAGCTTCACTAACCACTAGGTTTAGATTTCAATTCAATTATCTGAATTCGAACTACCTGGGAATGGGATTTTAACCCAAATGATCAACTAATTGTTAGTATTGCTGTACTCTTTCGTTGGTTATCTCCTTTTCCACGTTAACATGCTTTCGATGCTGCAACATCTTGCTGTTTCTTCTATTAATGAAGTAGACCACTTTAATGATTGGCTAAAGTAACAAGAACCTAAGATCACAAGAGCCAAGCTCCAGCATAAGAGAATAAGTACGACTGCTAGAGCAAGATTTCATCTACATAGCCAAGCTCTAACAGCGAAGTTTACCTAGATAAGAATCGCGTTGGGCCATAAGTCACAATGATATTTTGGCACCAAATTTTTTATGATACTACTCCCACATAGTTGATTAACATTTTGATTGAATTCTTGAAACAACTTAAATTTTGATTTAGCTATGAAAGACTAAGGTACTTTGAAGACCCTCTAATTCTGCTAGGGAAATTTTCTCACTTGGCGTATTTTAACCATCTTTATTGTAGTTCTATTTCGTTCTAGTTCTAAAATCAAAGAAAGAGAAGGAAAACAGCTCTCATCACATCTTTTGTTTAAGGAAGAATACAATGGCAATCTTTTATTTTATTTTATTTTTTTCCTCAATGAAACAATCAGACCAAGAAAATTTAATCGATAATATGTGCAAAAATTTTTTGCACTTTAAATAAAGTCCGAGGAATTGATTATGTACCCACATTTCAGATCTCATTTCTATCAAATTTTCACATGATATAGTGAGTCAAATGCTCTTGCCTTTTTTCTTTATTTATACATTCTATCTTATGAATGATTTGATGAAAATAATAGAAATAAGAAATACTTAGCTATTGAAACAAGGGATTGTTCAAAATTGTAAATACTGTAATGGGGAAGATACATGTGTTTGTTGTGGCTATGTATTCGTTTACCCTTTCTATTTCGGTCTAAAGGAAAATAAGCCAGATAACAGGTGGCTAATAAATTCCCTAAACCTTGCTAGTGGACAGATTTCATCCCAAGACTCTACTAGCATGTCCAAGGAACTAGTCTGATAATCTTTATTAGCTTCTCTTTTTCAAAACTCTGCCATAGCTGATCCCAAACTCGAGTAAAAGAGGTGTAATATGATAGATTGACAATTAGCGTAAAATCTTTTATCAAAATCAAAATAACAAACAAATATAGGAAATTCATTGAGGTGTTCCCTTCTCAGTGGCATGCTATATTGAATTCAGGATGTAGTAACAAGTTAACAAGGGCTTTTAGGTCGTGACCCACAAGCGACGTGTCACATTGCCACCTGGATGTGATGTCAAATACGCAAGATTCCCATATTTATGTGGATAGGTACAGGTAAAGAAATTAGTCTATGAAAATAGGATTTGTCTAACCACTTAGAATATAGATTCTTTAATCGGTAAGTTAGAAGAAATATGAGAAATAATGACTAGACGATAGATTAATATTATGTGTTTTCAAAAAATTAAGTGGGTGGTGGAGAAAGCTAGAATAGTACAGTCTTATGATCATAAATTTTGATATACGGGTAGGGGTAAAACTAAAAATGAGGTACGAAAAATTGTCTATAAGCATTTACAAGAAAATGTAGTAGAAATAAAAAAAATTGAGATAGAATTTTGTTTATCAAGTTAGTTAATGGAAAAAACGTAATTAATATAATTAGTATTTATACACCTTAAATAGGTATAAATATAATTAATAAATAATAGTTTTGAGAAAATTTAAATGAATTTAGACAAATCATACTTAGTGAGAAAAACTTATTTATTGGAGGAAATTTAAATGGATATATAGGTCAAAATAATGAGACTTGAAAGCATACATGAAAACTTTGACTTTGATAGTAGGAATGAGGCTATCATTCGATTTGATTCTCGTATACTCTTTTTAAAAAAAAAAAAAAAAATCGCACATAATTATATATAAGAGTGAATCAAATATTAATCAAATAAATTTCTTCCTCACCAGGAAGGGTGATAGAATAATCTATAGGATTGTAAGATTATACCAGCAAAGAATATAGCAACTCAATTTGTGAAATAAAAAATTAAGTGGTGGAATTTGAAAAAAAAAAAGTAGTGACTTTTAAAAACAAATTAATGCAAGTGTAATCTAGTCCGCCAATGATAATTCAAAAATCATATGGGTAGAAATATCTAATAATATTACGAATACAGATAAAGAGGTTTTTGGTATATTTGGGGGTTGGGTTTCAATAGACAATTAGTCATAGTGATGGAATGAAAAAATCTAAATTGCTATACGAATCAAACAAGAATATTATAAGAATCTTAAAAGTAAAAAGATAACAATACATTTGAAAAATATAAAATTACAAAAAAAGAGATGAAAAAAATTATTTACGAATCAAAAAATAAAGTATATAATAAATTATATAACAAATTAGACACTAAAGATCGAAGAAAAAGAGATTTACAAAATTACTAAACTAAGAAAGAGAAATAGAAAAGATTTAAATGGTATTAGGTGTATTAAGAGTGAAACCAGTAGTGTCCTTATGACGAATGAGGATATAAGAAAACGCTGAAAAAATTATTTTGATAATTTCTTTAATATTGAGAGTACATAAAACATTGATGATATCACGATATGTATAAAAGAGATCAATAGAGATTTTAAATACAAAAATCATTCTAATGAAGTAAAGGAGGGTTTAAAGAAAATGAAAAATAATAAAATTATAAAACCCGATGACATCTCTATTGAGCTGTGGAAGTATTTGGGTGAAATAGGAATTAAATATTAATGGATTTTTTTAATAGAATTTAGCAAATCAAGAAAATGTCTCAAATATGAAAATAGAGTACACTTATACCACTATATAAGAATAAATGAGATATACATGATTGTTCCAATTACATGGGAATTAAACTTATAAGTCATATTATGAAATTGTGGGAGAGTAACAGAACAAAGGTTGAAATTGGATGTAAGTATGTTTCAAAATTACTTTTAATTTATACCAAACAATCCATCACCAAAACTATTCATTTGTTAAGACATTTGATAGAGATATTTAGAATATAAAAAAGAGATTTTCATATGATATTCATTGATTTAGAAAAAATATATTATAGGATACATAGAGACATATTTTGTGGGCATTGATGAAAGAGAGAATCTTTTTGAGATATATTAATTTCATTAAAATATGTGTGGGGGAATTGTTATCCATGTAAGAACATGTGAATGTTTAAGTGATAGTTTTTCGCTTAACATTGACCTTTATCAAGATTCGACATTAAATCATGTTCTTTTTACAATAGAGATTGATGAAATTATAAAAAATATTCAAAATAAAATATCATGGTGTATATTTTTTAAAAATAATAAAGTATTGGTCGATAAAATTTGAGAAACTATTAGTGCTAAATTGGAATTATAGAGAGATACACTATAATCCAGAGAATTTAGATTGACTTAATAAAAACTAAATATATAAGATATATATTTAGTGACATCTATCAGAATGATGAAAAAACTATTAAGTTAGAAGATCAAAACATATCAAAAAATAAATGTTTTAGATTTCTTGGATCTATCATTCAAAACGATAACAATAAACATGGAAATGTAAATCATAGGATTCAAACACGTTGAATTAAATGAAGAAGTATATTTGGAGTTTTTTACGATTTCATGATACCATTGTAGTTGAAAAGGAAGTTTTATAAAACCATAATAAAATTTGTATTATTGTATAGTACCGAATGTTAAATCATTAACAATAAAAGTATAAAATAGTTATAATTGAAATGAGGATATTCATATGGATGTGTGGTAAAATTAGAAAATATAAATTTAGAAATGAAAAAATATGTACTAAATTGAGAGTAAATTTAATTGTGAATAAAATATGAAAGTATCATTTAAAATAGTTAGAATAAATATAATGAAAACCCAAAAATATACTAATTAAGAGATGCAAAATCTTAAATATAGAAAATTTAGTGAAATTTTGAGATAAATCGTTAAAAACGTAAATACAAGTTATACATAAAGATATGAATGTCAAAAATTTAGTTAGAAATGATTTTAAATAAAAATGAATGATATAAGAGAATCCG
Source organism: Dillenia turbinata (assembly GCA_037126225.1). Taxonomy (NCBI): domain Eukaryota; kingdom Viridiplantae; phylum Streptophyta; class Magnoliopsida; order Dilleniales; family Dilleniaceae; genus Dillenia; species Dillenia turbinata. The sequence continues at coordinate 21,786,310 of JBAMMX010000014.1, read as the reverse complement.
AAACAATTAAATCATCTCTTTTAATTTTTTTAAGTTTCTATAAATATTTTTTTATTTCTCCTTTTTATTATTTTTATTTTATTTTTTAATGTTATTTTCTTCATTTGTATTTTCAAATTTTAATTTTATATTTTTCTTTCGTTTCATTTCTTTTTATTTTTCTTTTCTTTTGTTTTTTTCCTCTATTTTATATGTGTCTCTTAAACGACCAATTTCAAAATTTAGGATTAACACTCAATTTATTATTGTTGTCGTAACTTCTCTTTTTCAAAATGCATTATTGCTTTTACATGGTAAATGCATAATAATATGAGCTTTAAGTCTTTTTTCTTTTTTTCTGGTGCTCAAAATGAATCTGTAGTCCCCTCACTTTCAACAGCTTTTATAGGCATAGTTTAGTCTTTAAAACTCGATTTCATGTCAAGAATCTCAACCTGCATGCTTGTGATATATTAAACATGAATATGTTTGAGATTATACATTTAATAAATTTTCCAGAGATCATCATCATTAACATATTTTTTAATCCGAAAGATACATATATATATATATAAATCCATTGAACAAACATTACAAGTCGGTATTTCATAAAAGTTCTAACTAAAAGTTGGAATAAAATAACTTGTCATTTACTTACCTTTTTTTCCTTCGAATAACCTCACTCGTATAAAAAAGAGTGACTGTACAAAATCTATAAAGGAGGAACTAGTATGGATTTTGCATATTGTCAGTTGCCACCTATTTTATTATTCCCTACTAGGCTAGAAAAACCATTTTCTTTATAGAATTCAACAATTGAAATTCTTTGTCAGAAGAAGTGGTCAGTCCTTAGTGTTTTTCATAATTAACATACGGACCGACACATATTAGACTGTGAACTCATGACGTAGATTTCTATTAGTGCTCCAATCAACCTAAGAAATAATCCATGACCATGCAAGCAGGAAAATATCATATTTAGATATGATTATACATGTTGTTGGCCACCCCAGTGAACTTGTTTTCCCTCCTTTCAAGCCCATCCTTCTTCCATCGTCTTAAGATCCCTAGTAGAAATCATTAATCCTCATGACAACCTCCATAGGCTATTTTCTCCCTCTATAGGTGATGTGGTGTGAGTCCGTCCATAACATAAACTCATTTTGACCTACTTTAAATGTTTGCAAACCCAATTGATCTAACATCAAGCAAAGACACCATACTTGCTCATAAGTTCTTTATCACATTGCTCCCGATAAGATTTAATGATTCTATTCTACTAATGCAACCTAAATCAATTTATATGTTGTGCTCCAAAAATCATCCTTTACTTTGATGGTGTTTAGAAAAAATAGAGGCTAGGCTGTTAAATTATAAATGAGTATTCTTTTTGCAAGATATTAAAATTTGCTATCCTTTTAGTACAAATAATGAGATCTATAAAATCATGTGAATCCTATGTCCCACAAATTGGGAGATATTTATGGTACTCCGAAATGGGAATGATTTGAGAAATCCTTGACAGAAGTGTGATGCAGTGTTTCTTGTAGAAAGCTTCTTTTGTTTTCAGTAGGTCCTATTATTTGAAATTAGAGATTGATATAGTACGCAAGCTTCGTTTGAGAATATTTATATGGTTCTTGTTATCAAATTTGTGGTACTTTTGTTACTTACATATTGCACCAAGAAAGTTTCCTTTTATGGCCATATTTCAATTGTTAGCTCAACTTTCACTTAGAACTCCTATATCTTGAGGTACTTCCTAAAAATTTTATAAGTATGACATGCCCTTTAGCTGGCATGCAAGTCATCTAGTAGGGAAACTTTTGCAGAAGAAGGGAACGACATGACATAAAGTTGACAACCTCCCATATTCTTAATTAGCTTCTTTGAATTTTTTTTTTGGGGGGGGGGGGCAAATCTTTTTAATAGACAAGACTTTATTTGAAATCTGTGCTAAATAGAAAATCAAAGCAAGACTACCGGCCTTTTGGTTCACTGAAAAAGGGGGTACCATCCCTAACTGGAGGAGGGGTTTCGAGGCTCTACAATCCCTTTTCCCTAATATAAAGGATTGCCCTCCAAGTGCATCCAAAAGGGAAAACAAAAAACAAAAAGAATCTCTGAGCAAAAACATGAAAAACATTATGGAAGAAGGAGAGCAGGAGACAAGACAGTGCATCTTCTTTCAACTACTTAGGATACCCCAGGTTTCCAATCTTTTAGCATGAGAATACTTAATTGTCATATCTGAATCATAAATAAGCTATAATAAGTGCATTTGTAGTATTATATGGACGTGAGATTGCCTCTTAAGAGAAATAAAAAACATCCTACATTTAATGAATATGCATGCAGCCATTCAACACAAACACACACACACAAAAATATTGCAACTAGATGCTAGATTGAATGAGACTAGAGCAAGAAGGAAACCAGGCTAAGGTTTTCAGATTTTAGGTTTGTTGTGTTAGAATTTTTTGACGAATAAGATTGATTTTTTTTTTTTAATCTAGTTTTGGCTCACATACATGAGCATTCATTCATTCATAGGAAGCCCGTCATTTTAGTCAGTTAGTTGCTGATAAACCATTTTGTCTTAAAACCAAGAAATTAAATAATATTATAGTTTTCAACTAAAAGAAAGCAAAGATGCAGGTATCGTGCAAAACAACAATTGGATCTGCATCATTAAAATCAGTGTCAAACTTATTACTGCAGAATGATTCAGGATCAAATATTTGTACCCACAAATGAAGATAATTTAGATTTTTCCTCTTATGAATTTTAACCATATTCTAAGTTTGTAAGGAAGAAGTCTCTCTCTCTCTCTCTCTCTCTCTCTCTCTGCCCTAGCCTTTCATTTACTGCAAAAATTGCTCATCGGCATAATTTTTCAACAAAGTTTCATACTAAAACAATCGAATTAAAGGGTTTCAAAAGTTGACTTCAATTGTCAAATCAGCAAGTTCAAAGAAATCAATGTAGAAGAAGATCAGACACGAAAAAAAACAAACAACTCCACAACTAATTATTAAACTATAAACTTTCCAATAACCAAAAAAATAAAAATCTAAACGATCGGATCTACCAATTATCTCAGCCTCACAGATCTGATAAAACAAACATACAAACAAGGAAACATCATTATTAACCAAACGAAAATAAGTGAAAAAAAGAGAAAAAAAAAATCAAACTAGGTTTTCTTCCAACTGAACACATACACCAAAAAATCCATAAAACAAAGTAGGAAGAAAAAAGAAAAATTTGAACTTTTGGCAAACCCCATATTGAAAAACTATAAGAAAAAAGTTCAGATCCATAGAGAGAGAGGGAGAGAGAGAGAACCTGGAGCTGCTACAGAACTCATAGAGCTTGCCACGGTTGGAGAAAATGATGAGAGCAACTTCAGCATCACAGAGAACAGAAAGCTCATAAGCTTTTTTAAGAAGACCATTTCTTCTCTTTGCAAATGTCACCTGACGATTTATTTTGTTCTCTATCCTCTTCAGCTCCACTCTTCCTCTTCCCATAATTTTTTTTTCTTTTTCAGTTATTTTTCTTTTTGTAAGTCTTCTCTCACTCTCTTTGTTTCCTTTTTCGATCCTTATGTTTCTCCCAATAGATAAATTTAGGTCTCCTTTCCTCTTTCCTTCTTCCTCTTCTATTAGGTCTCAGTTGATCTTGCTTTCCTCAGTCTGTACCATTTGGTAACCATATATGTGAAAAACAATAAACAAAAAAACTTGCAATATGGCAAACCCTAGAGAGAGAAAAAAAGAGGAAGGAGAGAGAGAAAGATGTTGAATGGAAATCAACTCTTACCTTGGTTTTGGCTTTTAACCATTGGTTTCACATCTACAACCAAGAATGATGCTAGGGTTGGTGTGCTTTCCTTCCTAGTACCATTTGTAACATACAATTTCGAGAACTTCCTTTTCTGAAGACCCTCTAGGATAGAGCGGTTTCCTACACGCACTCCAGACAAGCTGAAAATTTGTTGGTTTAATAAAGTTAGAATTTAAAGATATCTTGATATTATGTATTAAATGGATTGATCTCAAATATCAAATTGGTAATTCTTTTTTTTTTCCCAATCGATATCTGAAATCATATTTCAATTAATTCGGTTTGAATATCTGCAGGGGTCTTATTTAGAGGACAGATTTTTCAGGGTAGTTTTTTTATTTTTAAATTTTGAATCCGAAATTTGGTTAAAAAATCTAACACTCCATCACCGATTGTCAATTGGTCAAATTAGTAATTCAAAATGAATTATTATGTACGCAAACTAATCAACTTATGAAAGCTAAATTTGAGTTCAATTGATATGACAATCCAATTTGAACTATCTAGTAATGAGGTTACTGAATGTTATTTATGTATTATAAAATTAAACATATTTTATATCATTTGGTTAAAGTTATATTAATTCAAAAAAATTATTTTTTTTTCTTGGACATCATTGTGTTTTAGGCTTTATGTTAAGTCAATTTGCTATCTAAAAAATTAACTAAGCTTAAAAAACTGCATTCAAATCTCTACTTAATTAGTGTAAGATGCATATTTTTCAATTAAGATCTAAAATATAATAATTGCTAATTATAGTAAAAGTGTCTTAGACACGGGGAAAATAGGAATTCACATCAGTCCACGAATTATAAAATACATTTGAAATTATAACTTCAAAATTGTATTGCAATTTTTTGTGGGATTTAGGATTATACTTTTAAACCATATAAACATGTTTTTTTCCTAAAATTTTAGGAGGCAACTACCCTTTCCCTCTCTCACTTAGCCCTCTTCAATATCTTATCTAATAAGATAAAAGGACTAATTGGGTTTTTCACTTTCATAAACAGTTGTATGTAAATATTTTGATTATCAGTCTTGCAAAAATTATAATTTTATTAAAATAATTGGCTTGTGTAGGACTGTGTTTTGATTTTATTAATAAAAATTTCATAATTTTATTAAAATCTTTTTAATAGAAAATATTTGTACTCAACACCAACTTAGGTATCAAATTCCGGTCGAAATTCCCAACTTCAAGTTTGAAATGGACATGAGACATTTAAGTTGGAGCCACGTGTCATTAGCTTTGAGGTCACGCGAACGCTAAAAATGGAAAGTTGTGTTGATCAGTCACGCTCTTTGAGTAGCGCGTGGGACATAAAGGGGTGATCGTTCGAAGCGTGTGATGTCTACAGACGAATCAGAACGTCGTCAGCCATTGAAATCGTCCGACACGTGTCACTTCCGGAGTGGTTAGAAGTCTCCGACACGGCATAATATTTCATGCATGAATTTAATTCCAATGTCGTTTATGCCCCTAAAGATTTGTCTTAATTACGGAACTTTGTCTGTCCTTGGTCATGAATTGAAGGCAAGATATTCGTGCAAGGAAAGACCATGTTGGTGTTGTTTTTGGTGGTGTTAATGAAATTGAAGGTTTCAATGAGTTAATTTTATAATAGATTTGTAGTATTCAGGTCGTATTTGACGACGTAACTCAAATATTGATCGATAAAAATGAAAAATAAGAATCGAAAAAGTTGATATTAATAACCCAAAATGTTACCCTTTTGTTGTACCAAGTTGTCCCAAAAATAAACAATTTTTATGATGCCCAAAGAGTAAATCAAGTCAATAACTATTTTAATATGGAAAATAAAAATTTTATGGTAAAATCGAACGTTCTTATGTCATTTTATGCAATAATTAGTTGAATAGAAAACACGTACCCTGTTTAGATTTGAGACAATCAACATTGATCAATAATTGATATAACTCTTAGGCTCTTTTTATTTTGTGAAAAATTGATTTCAAAGGGAAATATTATTTAAAAATTGAAATATTTTTGACAAAATTCTAACTATGGGGTTTAAAAAAATAATTGGATCATCTCCTTATGGAACGGTGAGATCTCTTGATCGAAAAATAATTTAGAATTGGAGTTAATGTGGTACTGATATCATGTTTATATGACACTGATATAACTAGTGAAATGTTTTTAATTGAAACTAATTTGGAGCTGACCCTAGAAGGATGCATGATTATCTATAAAATTTAAGCATAGAGTTACAGTTTAGCCAACATTTCTCAATTTTCTTACAAAATATTTTTCTTGAAAACATTATTGAGGAAAAGGTCAAATAGTATATTTGAAGCAAAGGGGCTTAATCTACTTCATGATGGAACTATTTTTCACGTAGCTTACTGATTATAAATAGTTTGGTCATCATTGACCACGTAATGGGCGAGGAGAATATAAAGTTGACACCTATGTTCATCAAATACTGATGCTATGAAGAGGAAGTAACAATGAGAAAGGGTTGAAGTTTCATTGTAGTTTTGTATAGGTAGCTTTACGTTAATTAGTCTTGTGTTGACAACCCTTATTTTGAAGTATATGACAAGTGTTTTTTCACTATATATATATATATGAAAAATATTTACTTGGGGGCATCTATCAAAATGTGCTGAAGTCTACATTATATTAAAGATGCTTCCCCCAATTTATTCCAAATCTGCTACTTAAAATTGGAAATATGAACACTAGGTGTCACTTTGTTGAGTATGAGGTGACTTTTGAGGGTAAAAAATGGGCATACATGCCCCAATATAGTTTCAACTATTGAAAGATTAGGGTTTTTTTTTGTTATATCGATGTTTGAATTCAAAATCATAGGATTGGAAGAGAGAGATTGTGACCACTAGGCTGTCCTCATGGAAATGAAGATTATGGTATTCTATGTCTTAGCAACGACATATATATGACCAAGGGGACCTATGTTACAATACTTGAACAAATCTTGATATCCCTACGAAATTAAATGGAAGTGAATCCTGTGTACGAATGCCAAACTCCAACTCTCTATAAGGGCGTGGCTCAAAGTTGGTAGCATTTGATCATCTACTGGTCGAACCGAGTTGTCACATGGACGTTCACATGTTCCACGTAAAATGTAAATGAACAAAAAGCTAAAATTTGTGTGAACTCCATAAAACATCCATAGTGCAACAGGAACAATGGACAACCCGAGAGAAGGTTTTTTTTTTTTAGTTACAATAAGAAATGAATTTTTAATCATGAGTCGGAAAAGGGGGCTACTTCCACTCAGCTGTCCCCTTGGGGACACAACCCGAGAAAAAGTTCTCCCCTCTCCATGACACACTGCAATAGCATCCAAATGTCTTAAATTTTAATTGACATTACGTAGAAACTAAAAGAATTATTCTTCTCTCAATTTCATAGTATTTCTTTTAGATGAGTGATAGAATAGTTGTGAAAGTGTTTGATACCCATATTTATATATTACATCCCGAAATAACCAATGCAACTTTTGCCGCAGAATTTGATCGTTACTTAAAAAAATAGTTGTGAAGGTGGAGGGTTATTATATTTATTTACTACATATAGAAAAATGAGTTAGTCGATATAAAATTTAATTTTATACTGACTAACCACCTGAATAAAATGGACATGAAATTTGAAATGACTCTGATACTAAATGCAAAAATTGAGTCGGTCAAGACTTAATGGTAACAATGAGGTATTTGGCAAAAAGGCTCAGGTAGATCTTGCCCTTTATTCCTAGGTCTCTAAAATTTTGAATAATTAGTCAAACATAAGCTAATATGATAGGCTTTTTTTTTTTAAAAGAGCTGATAAGCTGACAGTGAAGACAGGAGGCTATTTGTTCATCTCCATAGACATAGTATATGTAAGACACACCGAACTCTTTGCCCAAATATATTACTAACAACTATGTTCTTTTCACTAATTTACCCTTCTAGTGATAAACCCAAATTAAATTTCATAAGTTTGCATAAATTAAAAGCACAACAAATATTTATTTAGTAATTTTTTTAATAAAAATGAAGGATGAGAAAATGGGTTGATTTCCCCTTGTGGGCTTTTGCTTCTTTGGTCAATTCAAATATTAAGGGAAAAAAAAAAAAGGGAAAATCAGACGACAAGAGCAAAAGGCCAAATCAAATGACCGAAAAGGGCCCCACCAAGCAAAACACGTGTAAAAAATTGGAACAGCACGGTATCTAGTAGGTAAGTCCATGGTTCTGCTTTACTTTTTGCTAGATTCGGAGCACTGTCAAAATGTCAAAATCTCGAACTGAGATCCAACGTGTTGAGTTGAGATTGGGTGCGAAAAACGACGGCGTCTTTTAACGTGGGCACGCACGAGTTAGGTGAAGCATGTGAAACTGTTGTTTGATTGGTTGTTTGAATCATGGACGTGTACGAGGTGCTTTTCACCCTCACCCTCCTCGGGATCTGTGTTTTATTAATTGGCGCCAAATCCAAGGGATCATGCATTAGTTTTAAACCTATCCGGTGATTAGACAAACGATAGTGAACCGGTGAACCCTGAGAATAATAATGGGAGTTTCCTTGTTTCACACATCAATTGCTCGTGTCGGGCGTATGCGTTTGGATTGGGTTGAGGCTACAAAAACCCAAGATTTTTTTTTTCCCAATAAAAAGAGGACCTATTAGTTAAGAATTATTTAATGGTGTGATTTTTTATATAATTATTAAATAAATTAAAATTATTTTTAGAATTTAATCTCCAGACGGATGTATCAACAGTGAGATTATGTCAACTTACGCAAAATGATTAAATCTTTAAATTAAGCTACAACTACAGTCTACAAATACATTTGTCATATACTCTAGATTTTAAATCTAAAAATTATGATCGATTCAAAGTTGAAATTCTCCTATAACTAATACTATGATTTTCTTTCAAATAAGAAAGAATTTAAGTTTTATGTGTGTATATACATATAGAAACTCCGCTTTAACCATCTTAAACGTCAGATAAAAGAGGAAGATTGCATTAGGTAACTAGTTAACGTAAAATTAAGATAAAAATTTATGTATAGATTATTTATAATATTTTTTAATCTCATTTAATGAAATAAATGTTTAGTAGTTGTGTTTATATTTATTGGAATTGGGCAGTGGTTGAGAAAATTGTGTTGAAATATGGACGAAGAAGTATAATATTTATAGCATATTTGGGAGTTTCTGAGAGAAAAAAAAAGATTAGTTATAAAATAAAAAAAATAAGAAAAATTATAATTTTCTCTCCATCTTATTTGGGAGTTTTATGAAAGAAAATAAAATAAAATGTGATTCATTGGAAATAAAAAATTTTATTTTATGTTTTTAAAAGGTAAATATGGTATATCTATAAGATATTTTTTTTCTCTCTTTTTTTGTCCTTTTCTTCCCATATTTGGAAAGAAAATTTTTTATATTAAAAATTATTTCATTTTTTTCTTTCTATATAAAACTCTCAAATATAAGAAAATAAATAATTTTCTCTCATAATTTTTTATTTTATTTTCAAATCATTCCATTCAAACATGGTATTAGAAACACCTTCGTTGATACTACGATATTCCGAGCATTGGTCGCATATTTATATGCAGCACTACTTTTTCTTTTCTAACAGGTTTTGATCCGGGACCTGGGTTATGGAGCCACCATGCTTTGCCATGACACTTTACTTTCAGCCTATTTGATCCTTTTCACTAGGAAAGAGATCAATATTTAGCTTATCAATTTCCAGTCTAATTCAAAGTTTGATATTACTGTGACAAAATTAACTTAGCCACAAGGAGAAAATAGGAAAAACAATTAAAATTGTAGTATTCTATCACTTAAAATTAAGTTTGAGTTTGCAAAAATTAGTAAACGGGCAGCTAATATAACGGTAGGTCACAATGCCCCTTAACTAAAATCACGAATTCAACTAGCTATTTGGGCATGAAGTCAAGTACGTTGGGAGACCCCTATCCTTTTAAGAGGGACCTCAATTTGATCGAGTTAGATTAATCAGAACGAAATTCCGGACACTAGGTGATAGATCGAGTCCAAGGACATCAAAAAAATGCACTAATTTTCCTCGTGGAATGATGGTTTTTAAAGTTGAATATTTTGGTTTAATGTAGCTAAGCGTATAAAGTACATCACAACAAAGTCTAACTCCAAATGACATTCTAATTTTAGCAACATATGTGCTATACACTACCATCTAACTTTAGGGTTTACAATTCCAGTGTCCACACCCACAAATTCACATCAACGGGGAGAAGCTAAAAAGAGAACAAAAAGATACACATCACTTGAAGAATAGTAAGCCTTTTAAGTTGGTGGACTAGCATTTTGTGGCCCTACAATTTTGTCCTTGTTCTCAACCATAATTTTTTTAAGGGGAGGGGTTTCTTTATTGAACTCCATGCCCATAATTGAGCAAGCAAATGCGCCTTTCATTTTTTGTCATATGGGTTGATAGGACAATTCTAATACCATTTTAGGATTCAATTTCTTTCGCATTTAGATAGGCTCAAGAGGAAGTGGGTTTTGATGATAAGATACACCAATAATTAAGTAGTGGAGAGCCCTCTGCATTTTCCACTCAAATCACAATCAGTGCCATTATTTAGAGATCAAGCCCTAGTCAAAAAATGATGTCTCTAAGCACTTGAATCCTATTCCACTCTCTCTTCATAAAAGATGAATAATGGTTGCTCAGTTTTGACCAACGTTTTGGCTCAGATAGAAGAGAGTTGAGTTCTCTTAACCATGATATAAGTTTGACTCACTATAAATATAGAAAAAATCACGTTGGGAGACCTTTTTCTGAAAAGGACCCGACAGTAGGTCGATTCAGATTAGTCAGAACAAAACTCTAGATAGCGGATAGAAAACAAAAAAAAAAAAAATGGTTGCTATGTTTTGATGCTGCCAAGGACCTCTCGGGGTTGGGAAAAAAAATGGAAAAGTAAAAATTAAGGCAGCAAAAAGTTATTAACTATGTCTGGATATTACTTGATATTAAATATGCAAAACACCGTTCATTTTGCCTGGTGATAACAGGGTTTTAAGGGCATTTCGCTCCCCTGTTTCGAGTCTGCACTAGTTGAGTAACGAAAGGAGAGTATTTGGAGCCATGGTGCTCTGGTTTTTTTTTTTTTTTTTTTTTTTTTTTTCGGGGAACTAAAAGATTTTAATGATTACTTCACCAAATTATTTGCTCCAACGAACAACTCTAATTTTTACCCTTGTGCTTGTGTGGTCCAACCAATTTGCACAATCACTTACCTTCACTTCCCTCGAGTGGGACATGGTGAACCCCCATCGTCGCTGGAGAGTTTGATGAACCTCTAAAAACAGGATTCACACAACGTAGATTTTCTGAACTCTTGAGAACTGGGGAAGCACTTTGGAATATATAGAAATTAGAGTACGCACCCAAAAAAAAAAGGGAAGTCAGAGCAGGAACGAAAGAGGCAGCGGCGGAGCCACATAAAATGGTGTGGGGGCAATTGCCCCCACTAAAAAAAATATTAATTTTATATATGGCTTAGACAAAAAATGCCCTCACACTAAAACAAAAAAAATTACTCACAAAAAAAAATTATATTTATGGCTTAGAAATATATCATTTCACTCTACAAATATATTTTGTTCCATGAAAATATTTTGTCACCTTGGATTCTGGACCCGGAAAGAGGTGCACACGGTTGGCAGCCAGAAAGACACGAGAGAACAATTGATGATAGTAAGATGTGCAACTATTGCAAGAATAAATTATCGATCAAAATTAATGAGATAATTGAAAAATGTAATAGGTAGTCAAGATATTGAATTGCTAAGAAGCCAAAGGATATGGTCAAGCCTCTGGTACCATGCTAGCTATTCTATGGGACAGAGAGAGTTGAAGAAAATTTTGAATTTTTGTATTTAATTATATGATTTTGAATTTACATAATGGGGATAATACAAGAGGGAACCTATGCATAACTACAATGATTGAGACAAATTTATGAGATAATTAAAGTTTAATGTTTTTTTACTTGTACTTAATTTTTTTTTTTTTGTTACAATAAGAATCAAACTCTGGATCACAGGATCGGGAGAGGGAGTTATTGTCACTAGGTTGTCTACTTGTACTTAATTACACAATTATATGACTGAGTTGATTATACCATCAAAATAAACAATATACAATTCTACGTTCAGTGTAGGGTGTTGTGGGAAGGAGAGAGGAGGAGAGGAGGAGAGGAGGAAGGAAGAGGGAGAGAAGGAGAGGAAAAGAGAGAGGAAAAACCTACCACGGAAGGGAAGAGGAAGGAGTAGGAAAAGGTTGAACTTTGAATTAAGCGGACGCAGACAAATTACTTATAGATAGAAAATGCAATCAATTGAAGATTAAATTGCTGGCAGTCAAATGGAAAGAAGACCAAAATTTGCTCGAGAGAGAGAGAGAGAGAGGGAGGGAGGGAGAAGGGTAGAAATTTAATATTGAAACTCCGAATTAAAAAAAAAAAAGATTATAATTAAGTGTTTTTTCCTCTTCACTCTGCCCGAACAAAAATTTGTATACAAAATAAGTGGTCACATAGAAGCAGGATTGGATAGACAGCATTCAGGACAGCCAAAGTGACCCCTAGCATTACACTTGGTGCATTTAATGGAAGATCTACCCCCTGTTGATTGATATTGATCATCCATAAGGCCGAAGCTGAAAATTCCTCCATCTTTCACAAATCCAGCCCCTTTACAGTTTGAGCAGGCCATCCTCTTCAAATCTCCACATTTCTTGCACATCCCCAATGAACTGCACATTTTCCCCAAAATTTTTGTTTCATGTCTGAATTCTTTAGTAATTCCATGGAGATATGTACGGTACAATTCATCATACTTGGAGAAATTCTCTATGGAGCGATGGTTTGGTCTTTTAGGTACCAAAAACTAAGGCTTTCTCCGTTCAGATATATACTAAACCATTTAGACATGGAATGGACAGAGTTTTATGGTTGATTATGAAACCAGATTTGTACTAATTAAGGTGACGAACACTTTTGTTCTCTCACCCCTTTTATAATATAGCGGAACCCAAGATTTCAATCTCATTGGTCCAACAATTGAAGCAAGAAAAATAGGAAAGTGAGAAAGCAATTAGAGGGCTTAGTTTTCAACTGGGTATGCAAGATTTGATGGAACTCTGAAATCAAAAAAGAGAAAAAAATCTAGGAAAATATCTTCAAGACTGGAGTTGATTTATTTAAAACAAAATAGGGGAGAGAGAGAGAGAGAGAGAGAGAGAGAGAGAGAGATGACCTTCTTTGGGAAGCAGAAAAGAAAGCATCAATCTTTGGAGCAGCTATAGTGGCACATAACAGTAAAGTCCCTACACCGAACCCTGCAACTTCGCTTGCCGTGACGTTTTCCATTTCCCTCTCAACCTCTCTCCCTCTGCCCTGTCTACCTCCTCCACTGCAAGCCACAACTTTGAGAAATCCGGATTGAGTTGGAGAAGATAATTATTTGTGGTGTTATCAATTTTTCTGCGGCACCACAGCGTCAGGCCTATTAGCTCAGTTGGTTAGAGCGTCGTGCTAATAACGCGAAGGTCGCAGGTTCGAGACCTGCATAGGCCATTCTTTGATATTTGATCATATTTTTTATCTTTCCCTACCATTCCTCATGGGCTCGGGCCGACCAGTGGATTATTCTTTTGCAAAACCCGGACACTCCATGGGCCTTGACGAGCCCATTGCAACAACTACCAACGCAGCCAATGTGGGCCTTCAAAACCCAAGCGAGTTCCTCTTCTTCTTTTTTTTTTTTTTTGCGTGTGTCTTAACTGACCTTTGTATGGCTTATTTGACTCAGCTCAAGCACTTTGAAGTCTAATTTAAAGATTAATTTTCCTAGCATCTTTTTTTTTATTATTATTTTTAAAATTTAAACTCAAAATCTTAATTAAACAATTTAGTATTATACAACTAAACCCAAAGAACGTTGATACGAGTTTCTATTTTTAAGAATCTTAGTTTCTGTCAAGATTGATTCCATAAATAAATAAATCTTTACTATGAATATGGGACCTTTTTTTTTTGGTTTTATGGAATTATTGGCTTTTCAACTTCGATGGCAGATGAGCTATGGGGTGTCAAAACAGGATTGGAATTCCTTATCGAGATGGAATATGCCAATATTTCAGGAATATTAAGGAGTGGCAAGTAATTGTCCAACATAACGTATCTATAGGGAATGCAACAAATGTGCAAATTGGCTTGCTAATGCTGCTCTTGAACAGCGCCCAGAAGAATCATATTGTACCTATCCAACAAGGGTGACGGCACTTCCTCTGTGTACTTCTTAAGTTTGTTCATTTTTCTAAAATGAAAAATAAGTTTTACTTCTTTAAGTTTATCCTTCAACAACAAAAACATCATCATACATAGGATACAATTATATTCACATTTTATAAAATTAATGAAAATTTGATAGATTGAACTTCACTTATAAGACTTTATTCTGTGCCTGATAGAAACTTTGGATGCACCTATCGAACTCGACTGACATATAAACTAATATACGTAATCACAAAACACTACATAGACCGAAAGTCAAATTGTACCCCCCTCAAAACACATAGAAAGCAAACGTCGCACGTTAGACTGAAAAGACATATCACATATGGCCTAAGTTTAACCATATGTTCTTATAAAATATAGGCTTCATTATACATGTTATATGTATCACCACCCCAAGAAAAGCCGCCAACTTGGTTCTGTAAAGCCATCTTGCCATTCTCACAAGGGGGATTGGGCGTACCCCTATTCGAGTCATCTAGATTCCACAGGCCATCCCATAACTCTTCCTCCATATTGGGTTCAGCCCAAGATGCAATATCCTGATAAGCAATTGGCAAGCATTGATCCTCCATGGGAGGGTACATGTAGACCACAGGGCAGTTTTGTTGATTTGCAGCTTGTGCTTCATAGCTAGTGTATCCTTCTTCGCTTGTTTCAGTCGATAGAGATTCTTCCTTTTCGTGGCGATGTTGTGGTTGACTTTTTTGTTCGACTTTTACAATTTGAGCTTTTCGTTTTTGTTGCTTTTGGGAGTTGTCTTTCTTCTTGAAATGGGTCCTCCAGTAGTTCTTGATCTCATTGTCTGTCCTCCCCGGCAAGTATCGTGCAATAGTTGACCATCTATATGATCAAAATGAAAAAAGCTTAGAGCTTAGATCACAAGACATGAGAGAGAGAGAGAGAGAGAGAGAGAGAGAGAGAGAGAGAGAGAGAGAGAGATGCTCTACTTGTTTCCCCATAGAGCATGTAGCTCTATGATGATGCCTTCTTCTTGAGGAGTAAGTTGGCCTCTCTTTAAACCAGGCCTTAAATAATTCACCCATCTCAGCCTGCAACTTTTTCCACTTCTATTCAAACCTGCAAATCCAAAAAAAAAAAAAAAAAAAAAAACCCTTAATCTCCTTTCAAGTTCACAACCAAATATACATCCATGTTCTCAAACATAATGATTAAAAAATGGGGAAATTTCATACTACTTTTGATGATTTAATTACCTGTGCACCTAGACACAGAACTCCATCTTCCTTCACCATGCAACTTAACATATTCTGAAAGCAACCTATCCTCTTCGGGAGTCCAAGGTCCTTTTCTCCACCCTTGTTCTTCAACTCTCCAACCCATTTTTCTCAGACTCTCAGAATATCTCAAACCTTAACCCTCACCTCTTTTTAATTATGTCTGTCTCCTAATTCTATGACAGAGCTTCCCTTATATAGAAATAGGCAATTCTCATTTCTTTATTTAGCATGATTGTTACATAACCATTTACCATACCTAAATTATTTTAACTTCCATCTTTTTCATCATATTTCAGAGTATCAAAATCTCTTCTTCTATTGGTTTCATGCCAAGTGTCCCCCCGTTTAGCCAATAAGAATTACACACGTCGTACCTACAAAATCGCGGAACCGTACTAATGCATAATTAGGATCGATATTGATCAACTATAGCCATTTCATGTGAGTTAAACCGCGTGCCAAAATCCAAGATTAGGGACTGTTTAGAGCATAATCTATGAGATTCAGCCGTAAAAGCTCTCATGTGGGTCGTGGTTGTTCCCTTGAAAAGGGGTTAGATTCCAATAGCTGGGTTACATTTGTTGATCTAGACAAGCCCACCTCGCATGCTTATTGATTGTTTAATGCCTAATTATGCTTTAATTAATCTGCACCAAGAAGGTTCCGGTTGCCATATTAAGTAAATGGAAGTACCTTTTAAGTGAAAGTGGAGGACTTTAATAAGTCATCCCATCGACGCGTGGCATACCCATTTTGGTATAAAGGAAGATTAATAGTATGTTACGGCATTGATTAATTGGTTAATCACATAATTAATTGTAATAGTCATATTCGTTAAGATACATGATTATAGGTAATGATATGACGAGGGATATTGTGAGTGCCTTTTCAAAACAGTGTGGTTGGCGATCAGCAGGACTCTCTTCGAGTTATGCTGACAATGCCAAGAAGAGAGAGAGAGCTTTTCGGGGTCTTAAAAGGTGTCTTACCAAGCATTTGTGGTTTTGAGTGAATAAGACAATTACAGGCCACAAAAACCTCTACTTTTTACTAAGAACACACTTTGAACGTACCATTTTCAATTTATATGTACTCTAAACCTCCAACATAAGATACGTGTATGGTAACTATACACTGTTGATATTAAAAAATAAAAAGCCAAGTAGCCTTGTAACTGTAGAACCAACACATGGCAGTATTTTCTAGAAGCTTGTTCTATAGTAGCGTAAGAAGAATTAACACTGGAAATGTTAAGAGGAAGAAAGGCCTTCTAGAGGGATCCATGACGAAATAATGGACCCCATGGGAGATTAAGCCATCCAACATGAATTATTAGAGTTGATAGTGAAAAAGTGAAATATTCTTCCCCTTCCCTTATTGACAATTAGTATTCTTGCAAATCTTGTAATGGCCATTATTGATATTCGAATTTATTTTTGGAGTAAATTTACTGCTATTATGATTAAAAATGAACAAAGAATGAACTGTCTTTTCTGTTAAATCACAAAGGAATAAATGAAACAATGTTCTATATTAAATTCTCTTAATTAAAATTTTTAAATTCAAAATTTAATAATAAAAAAATAGATATCAAAAAAACTCATCTATTATTTGAGTCTGATAGTTAGCTCGAATCCAATTAATTGAATTATTAGATACCGTTTGATCAAATAAGAAATAAAAGAATAAATGGGTATTAAAATTAAAATTGAAATATCAACACTTGCACTTAGCTTCTCATTGTTGCATTTTCTTCCTTTTTTGTGACGACGGACCAAATGATCTATCTCTAGACATATTTTCTCCATATTCTCCCCCACAAGGTAAAATTAAAGAACAAAGAGAAAAGGAGAAAAGAGCTTTATAAAATTTGGTTGTGTTTCCCCTAAAAGCATAAACTTAGGAGGATTTATCGGTGTAGCATCTATATATATTATCATTGAACGTTACAAACACTTACGAACCCATTAAAATAAGATGATTTTCTCATATTATCACGCCCCAACTCTCGAATCAAGCATGTTACAACCGTCATGTTATCTCGATATACGAGTAAAATCTCCCCATATATCGGGATACCACAAAACGTTCAACTTATTCAATCTATTTTAAAATAACTCAACAATATTTAAAGGACCATCCCAATCCATTTTATCACAATAGGCATGTATAACGCCAACCCAACCAATCAAAATCAAATACATGCATAAGGCTGTCCTGACCGATCAAAGAATTCTTAATAAAATCTTCACAATAAAATTCAAATGTCTCCATAAAACAATAAGTTTTGCAAAAGACAACTTTTAAACAAAATTAAACGAGTTCAACAATAATCAAGTATGAATTCTATTAATACTTATCCCAAGAAATATGACAAGTATCAATCAAATTCAAATAAAAAGAATAGTACAATTATTTTCTTCATGGGTTATACTACATCAATTCAAAAATAGATCCTACATCACCAATACCTATATAAATTTAGCAAAATTATGTCTTCCACTGGCTCCAAATTAACGTCTCCCACCTAGACTTCCTCTGAAAAATATAGAGGAGAGGGGTGAGTATAGGACTATTTAGTGAGTGGAGTGCAATGACATAATTGTATCCATAAATTGGAAGTGAATGTAGGAAAGTCAAAACGTATTTCATATACAACTCTTTGGATATAAAATAGTCTCAACAAATTAGAATAATTTAAACAAACATATATCCACAGATTTTAGACTTTTTGAAAATCATGGGGCCTCCCTAAGAAATCACTCCTGTCCCAGATTTAATCGAACCCGAATGAAATCCCACCAAGGGGTTTTCAATCCATTTGTTTCGCAATACTACTTCCCTCTTCCTTAGCGTTGACTCGTATCTCATCAGAGTACAATCAGGATAGTACGACGTGACAGAGAAGAGGCCGTGTCCACCTCCCTCGCAATTAAATCCTAATCATGCTACCCCGCCAGGTTGCTCGTGGAGTGAATGACTATAGTCATTTACCACATGTACCATCCATTTGCAAATATTCAAATCACATTTCGTGTATCATACTTCAACAAACAATTTCCAAAATTATATCAAGATATTCATGAATCAAATATCCATCAACATAAGGTACACATTCATTTATAAACACAATGGATGTATATGCGATTCAAATTTTCTTTTCAAACATCCTACAATCACAAAGATTTATATAAAACTTATAAAATCATTCAAAATCATTTATTAAAGAATTTAAAACAATTTGTTCATTCAAAACACAATAAACCATCCACTCACCTCTCGGGAGGGTATTCAGTCCCTATTCATTATCAATTCCAAAGAGATCTCTTTTCAAACTTTAATTGATTATCCTAAACTAACAATAACAATTTTTAGGTCATTTCTCCTCAAATTTAAGAGTTTATAAATTTTTTCTAATTTTATTTAAACCATAATTTTGAATATTTTCTTGTTCATCATCTCAGTTTATCAATTTCTCGTCATTTGTATCATTAAAAAATTTCTATTCGCAACTCTCCTAAATTTTCCTATTTTCAGACAATTTTTTTTCAATTTTCCTAAATTAACATAGCCCTAATTTTCCGATTCATAAATGTACATTTTAATTTTATCAACTGCACCTCATTTATATATAAATAAAATTTTTATTTTTATTTTTCTCCAAATTTTCATTATTCACAGACTTAGGGCTTTTTTTTATTCATCTACAAAATTTCATAAATTTCTCAATAATAAATGTAAATCCATAATGAGAATAACTAAATTCAAGATTAAGAGTAAGAGATTATCTCGATTCTAGAGTTAGGTTGGATTTCGAAGGTTGAACTTAACAAAGCCTGGATTTTTCTTTTCCTTCTTTTTCAATCTTCTCTTCCACACGATTGACACTTGAAGAAGTGATTTAATAAAAACACAAATTGATTTCTACATAGAGAAATCAATAGTGATAGAGAGAGATGAGGATGCAGAGAGAGGAGAAGCAAGAGTTCGCATTCGCAAAGGAGAGGAAATGAATCGAATACAAAGAAAAATGAAATTTGGGGTTAATTGTATTTAGTAGAAATGTAAAATTACCTTTTTGCCCTCCCATGTTTCAAGTTCTTATTGAGGTTTGGAGGCCATTTTAGTCATTTGGTATACGGTTCCACCACATGCCCATATTCTCTCCCTAGGTGGTTCTGCATAAGCAATGTACGCAATTTTTTTTTTATTATTATTTTCACTCAAGGTTGCACCGTGAGCTTGGCTTCTTCTTCTTTTCCACACTCACAGTTCCACCGTGAGCTACACAAATGCCTCACATAAAATTTTCACAATTGCACATTTTAATTGAGTGTCCCAGTGAGAATTGATCTCAAGTTCAAAAATTCCTCTAAAAAGACTTCTACCACTAGGCCACTTCATGAGTTCAATACATATATATATATTATTTAATTATAAATCCTTTTCTTCATTTCATCTAAAGTTCAAAAATTATTTTACAATCCATTTTTCTTTTGCATAATAATTAAATATTTTTTTTCCAATACCAAATTTTCGGTATTATACATATAATTTATCAGCAAAAATACTATGAATAATTTTTTTAGGCTTGGTTGATCAAATGATCAAATAGTACATATATAGATGTTAGCTAGACATACACTAGTCACTACTTGATCTTAGCCAAAAGGCCGAGAAGGGTATAGCTAGACATACACTAGTCACTACATTGTCAAAAGGTGTCTCCTAAATGCCTTTGGATGTGATTTGGTGAAGGAGACTTGGAGATGCAAAGGGAAAAAGGAAATTTGTGAGTGCATACTCTGTTAAGGGATAACCTGAATAATTCCTCCTTGGCAGGTGTCGAGATTTTCGCTTCCTCTGTCTTTTGTTACACAGAATAAAGAGAGCCATGAAACAAAGTTGTTGTCATTTCTTTTGTGCCTTTTGATATTCACTCTATGCATTAACATGATTTGGGCCATTGATCTCCCATGTGAATATGACTTTTTGATAGAGAAATGTTGTCCATCATTGAAATAAGGATGGAAATAAATCACCATGATACATTTTTATGGAATTTTTGTATATTTTAATCACAAAAAAAAAAATCAAAATTTGAAGAATACAACATTCATGAAATTAGAGGTTAACACTCCCGACATCAATTTTTGTATTATCATAACTCAAATTCGAGATTTTATTTAAAAAAAAATTAATATCCGATCGCAGTTAATTAGTAAAATTGGGCCTTTGTTGTTAGCCTTGTGAGTTCAAACAAATGCGCAATGATCCATTGAAACTATGACCATTCATCTAATAACCCAATGTGCATAAAAGGCAAAGAAAAAAAAAATCAACATTCACCAAAATTGATGAGTAATAAAAAATTTCATATACATACCATAACTTTGAAAAGTAATTACTTTATATATATGCGTGTATTTGTAGCATTACTACATATACTTCTTCAAACTTATAGAGTCATTCATATAGTTCTCTTGGGCAAAACAACGTGACTTATATTAGAGTTTTAATTGTTATCATTTTAAATATGACTACTTTGATATGAAAATTTTTAGAGTTAAATCTGAATTTCTTGTAAAAATCTAATAATTTTTAAATACAATTTTTAGTTTTAATATTTCACCTTAACTCTGATTAACTAGTATTTATTAGTTTATTACTATATCGATTTTATTACATCAGACTTAACTAAATCCAGTTTAAATTGGGTTAATTTCTTAAGAATATCTATTTTAGTGATAATATTGAAATTTAAAATTTTATTTAAAAAATATTAATATCTAATTAATTGATCAATTACGATTAGGCATCGGCCTCACCTTTGAATCGGCTTTTAACCCAAATCTAACCCCACTTCAGCTACAAATTGGGCCTTGACCAGCCCAATTAAGACTCTCTGGTCTCCAAGTTAGATCCCAATCTGTCCTACCCGACAAAAGGAAATATCATGAGATTCGTTTTATGCACGCGGGGACATGAAATTTGACTGTCAAAATCAAGAGGAAAGCGCTGAATCAACGGTCAAAAAAGAGTTTTCAATTCAACGGTCAGAGTTTTTAGGCCTTGTGCGGCATAAATCGACAAAGATCGATAATGTTGAGATTGAGACACAAATCTAAACATGCGAAAAAGGAAACCTAAGAAGCAAAGCAGAGGAAGAGATGAGTGAGAGAGTTGGGCTTTTCATCGGGTATCAAATTATCAATCTCTCTGTCTCTCTCTCTCTCTCTCTCTCTCTCAGTTAAATGGGTTCCTCTTAGATTTGTGATTAGATGTGCCGATGTATTTCAATTTTCTTAAATTTGTGATTCTGTTACATGCTCTGTCGCTGTCTTTTGCTTTTCTGGATAGCTTTGTTTTTGGAATGGTCAAAATAAAGTTATTGTGTTAATAATCTTTGTGATTGTGTTCTTAATACTGGGAATGGGCGGAATTATGACTCCTGGGATTTGTTAGTTTCAATGCGTTTGACTTGTACTAAGAAGGCATAGCTGGCTTGAATATGGTCACAATCAAAGGGGGAAATGATAGAACCACATGATCCAATCCCTTTTGAACTTAAGTTTTGATTTGCACGCCTCCCTTTAGTAGGGATAAGGAGGCTTCCCTTTAGTAGAGATAAGGAGGCTCTTTTGATTAATGTGGTTCAAGGAGTTTGACTTTTGTCCAATCATGTGAATTTAGAAAGAGGTTATATACAACACCAAATTTAGAGCACAAATAGCAAATGCAAAAATATGGATATGATCTTTTATCATACGATTTTAGATAATTTCTTTAAACTTTAGAAGAAAGAGTAGAAAGTAGAGATTTTAGCCTAACCATTGGTGTTCTGAATTTGTGTTCTAATTTTGTGCTCCTAAGCATTACTAGATAATAAATAAATTACGCTTAGAAAGTGTGTTTGGTTCTTGACCTAAATTGGGTGAGTGCAGTGCATCTCGGCCCTATCGAAGTGTTTGACCCATGTTGGTCATAAACCTTGGATGGGGTGCAATGTTGGCCTCTCTGACATGATTATCATTTTGCTTTTGATTAATTATCAGAATTGGAATTCAACCCGGCATTGTTTTGGGAGAATCCATCAGATTGTTAGATGCTTTGAATTTTGGTTTTTCAAATAGTGAGTGTGGAAAATGTTCTTGATAGCAATTCTTTCACTATTCAGAAACTTTTGGAGAAAATAAAATGTTTATTTCATTTCTTTTTTAGGTTATTCAATATGGGGTGTCATGTTACATAGGATGTTCATGAGATCCGCATAGTCTCTCTCTAGAGGTGGGATCTACATATGGTCACTCTTTAACCTGTCCATCCTTCCCTAAGAATTAAATGGAGGAGATACTAAGTTTGTTGACAATGAGTGTTGTTGATCAAGCCCTGTAGCAAGATCTGTTGTGCAAAACAAAGGGAAAGTTTAGTTGGTCTCGGTGGCATTAGCTCTCCGAAGATTAAGTCACTTATCGGATGAGAGAGAGTTCCTTTTGGTCTGGTCACAAGATTTAGGAGAAAAGGTTGAGCTAAAGGATAGAAAAAAAGGCGCAGCAAATCTCTCTCCCTCTCTCTCTCGACATGGGTGACAATAAATGACTTGATTGTCAGAGATTTAATGCTGAGCCTACCAACTGAGCTAGAGATCGTTGTTGGAAGAATAATTAAAGGTATACTATGTATGGTGGTATCATGTAGTGAGTTCTGAAACAATAACAAATTAGTTTATCCAGAATCTGCGCTTGGATATGTATCAGCACACCTTAACATGCATTGAAAGTGCAAAATGCATTTTTCACACGTACTTGTTCTCTTTTTCTAAAGCATGCTCATTTATGAGTTTTTCAACAACAAGAGATTAACATTAAAAATACATATTTAACCTTTGTGGAGTTATTTAGTAAAATATCCTGTGAGGCTTCTCAATACCCTGAATTTTTTGAAGTGATCATTGTTTGCCTGTTGGAGTCTTGGTTATAAGATACCTAGACATTTGATTGTTTTGAATTGGTGTTCCCTCTTTTTGTGAGTTGTAATTGTTAGATAGTGGATCACTACTTCAGTTTAATAGCTATATAACAATATCTACACACAAATTAATTAGTTTACTTATGATGTCTAAGCCTGTAACATAATGTATAAAAGAAAAATAAAAGGAGAAAAAAAAAAGAGTTTCAGCATTACTATTAGAATGGAATAAGGGAATTACTAGTTCCCAAGAGGTTAAGTGGAACCAAATTTTGGAAGTAATCTGAAAGATGAACAAGATATGCAAGGGTGTACCAGAAAAAGGGTGATCAAACCTGTATAAGCTATAAAGGATGTACAAGGAGAAACTGGATCACTCTAAAAGTGTCATGAATATGACCTGCTACAAAAGAGAGCACAAAAGATGGCCCTTAACTCTATGCTACATCTCGCTAGCTACCCTCTAGATCCTTCATATTGCACCTTCATGGATTTGAGCAGGAATTAAAGAAAAGATTAAGCATTCTAATGTCAATTATCTTTATTCTTTCTGTCATATAATGCTTGCACTGTTTACATATAAAACACCATTCCTAGTCAAAACATTGTTGTCATCAGATAAGACTTAATGTGCCCTTGATGGTCATTGTTCTGTCCTTTTCTTGTTCTCTGTAGCTTTGAAAAGGTTGAACCTTTCATCTTATTCTATGTCCTGGCTTATTCCCCTCTCGTTACTTCAACTTCCTTATTGTTTTTTAATATAGGCTTCCATCTAGCATGAGGACTATTTTTATCATACTGTCGTCAACGAACTATTAGAATGTTTAATTTGTTGGGAATCATTTTAGCTTGACATGCTTATGCAGCACTTGCTTGGTTGTGTGTCATTTTAATTGACTTGTTTGGCTGATAAATTTGGTATAGGTGTTTCTTTTAGCGCATTGGAACAGTCTAATTTTATTGAGCTCTCTTTGGACTATCATCGTGTCCTGTTCAAGCGGAGTTCCAGCGTGCATTTTTTATAAACTAGAATATCTGTTTAATGGCATGATCAGTGTGCATAGAGGTTTGTATAGCCATCCTTTTGTCTTGTCAAGAGGAAATATTATACACAGGTTGTTGTAGCCATTTTTGTTCCTTATCAGCATTTCAGTACATTTAGTATATGCCATCCATGTTTGTTTGAAGTGCCAATCTTCATTTACTGTCTAATATATGAGGATTTTTGGTAAAATTTAGCCGCTGGGATCCTGAAGTGGTTGCGTCCCAGTTAAATTGGAATTATTGAGCTCTATATCCATTGATTAATATATGATGTTTTTTTTTTTCTTCCCCTCTTTCTCTTCTATATTTGTCTCTTAAACAGCTGACCCCAAAATTTGGGATTAAAGCTAAGCTTAGGTTGTTGTTGTTGTTGTTGTTGTTGGTTTGTACAAGCCAATAGCATGTTTGATCTTGTTAGTGGATCCATTGGCTTGTTTACTTGTTGGAGCATTGAAGCTTTTCTTATTACCTGGACTCCGCATTCTTCAGGTGATGGTCAAGTTGCTCTTTTATGTAGATAGAAAAAGATTAAGTACAACTGGTTGAAAGTGCAGGTGCAGGTCTAAGTCCCAATTAAGTTTTGAATATTTTTTTTTTGGGGGAGCTGCATAAACTGAAAGCCCCAACCACGTGATGATGCGGTTTCTACAAGGCAATCATATCTCTGTCTTATTGGTTTTATACACAATGTCAAAGTGTCATTGGAGCATTGAGGTGAAGCGTTTCTCATTGATTGGACTCCTCGTTCATCAGAATGAGGGGATGGTTGCTTTTCATTTTTTTTTTTTTTTTGTGAACAGAAATTAGGAGAATTTGGTTGCAGATGTGGGTGCAGTTTCCAGTTCTAAGGAAAAAGGGAATTCCCTGAGGTCAGTAATATATTTGTGATGCTTTGTCAGTTGTTTTTTTGAGGTTTGAATTCTTAGTCCCTGCAATGGAAAGAACACGATGGATAGAAGGCCAAGGATGCCTCTTTTGCCAACAGTCAGGCGTGATCCGTATTGCTATTGATGAAGACACTGACTAAGATGTATGGATCCTAAGCTTATTAGTTCAGTGATGATGTTTTATTGATGTCTGAATTCAGAGGCTGGCTTCAATCATTTTTGGCTGCATTTCTGACACTGCCTTGTTCCTTGCCCTTTGTTTGCCCTCATATATCTTTTTTTCTTTTTTTCTTCTTTCATCAAGAGATTTTCATACAATCTGAAAATAAACTGCAGCTACTGAAACTCGAACCTTACATTCATTAGCCTGCTTGTGCAACCTCGTATCTTCGATACCATGGAAGACTTTATTTTATTTTTTTTTAATTCTTTCTGTACCAAGGGATCCATCCTTTGTATTTACAATATAACTCATTTTTTGTGCCAATTTGTTTCGGATGGATACCTTGATATGATGACTACAATCATGGAACAACTTAGAAATTTAGGAAATTTTTACTACATTCCTACGGAAATGGCGGGAGGAATAAATCTTAGTCATTCAAAATTTTATTATTAATTCAAAAAGAAAAACACAAGTATTGGTTTCAGATCCATGGTAGAATAACCTATAAATTCAATGTTATGATCTTTTTTTCTTTGGGTATATAGAGGTCGTGAAAACCGTAAAATTATATGTATTCATGAATGTTCGAACTCTAAATCTTAGGAAAAACACTTAAGTAAGAGGTCTTTAACAAGAACTCTATGTCATCGTCTTTCTTTGTTAACAATTTTGGAATACCAAGATTAAACAAAAATGACTATTTGTATCGTTACAATTTTATCGAATGTTCCCAAAAGGGACGCTTGCACACAAACTCCTGTTGGTAAAAGTTCAATCACCCCCCCCCCAACGTAACATGATTAATAGGACTTGTCTACCAAGAAAGGGCATGCCTTTCTCCATGAGTGAGGAAAACAGAGAGTCCTAATTGTAAAATAAATAAATAAATTTAAAAAAAAATAAAAAAGAACTTGGAGAAATACGTATGAAAATCGTATGGAGAAAGTAGGCGCCATGTGTCATTTTCAATTCTCATTTTTGAGTGGCCCCTCCATTGGATATGTTGACTCTAAGGAAGTCATGGAATTTAGGAATGGAAACATTTGAGTTTTATTTTTTTTAATTTGATTTTATTTGTTTGTATTTTTTAGGTATTAAAAGAAAAAAGCAATGGAGACATTTGAGCAAAAGTCAACAATGGACTTGTAAAACCCTAAACCCAACCCCCACCAAATTACGGGTCTGAATTTTTTTACAAAAAAACTTTAATCATTTTTGTCTGTTAATACCTAGGATTAGTATTTGAAAAGTATCCGTTGCAATGAGTTCAACCACTTGAGACGGCAATTTTGTAGTAAGTTGTTTCAATCACCAATCACAGGAAACCAAGGTACGGCTTCAACGGACATTTGTTTAGATCAATTGGTGCTTCAATTTTAAAATTTTGTGGGTATATCTCGTGGTCGATGAAACGATTTATCATGGTTCGGCGGCAAATATATCCAAATTTTTAAGTAATGTTTTTTGATTTCTCTGTAATTTAAAACCATTAAATTTATTTATTTATTTATTGAATATTTGTCCGTAGAGACTAAGGCTAGGAAGACATCTATAGTTTTATTGTATTACTTGTTTATGTACTTTAAGGACGGGTCGGAGGTGAGAGCCTCTCTACCTTTATATATATGATTCCGTTTGATTGTATTTTCTTGTATTTTTTTTTAAAAAAAAAGTAATATTACTTGTTTATTTTGAAGAATCGGTAGTTATCAAATTGTGGAGATATATTGCCTATAAGTCACACAATAGCTCAAACGATAGAGTCTCCATACATCTATCCTCCCTTCTCTTGTTCGATCTTGTTTGGTTGTATCTATTTATACCAAAAAAGAATGCTCACTTAATTTTCATAAGAATTAAAAGGTTTTATTTAAATTATGAACAGGAATTTATATGATATATATATAATATTAATTTATATATGTTAGATATTTTAAATATAAAGAGTAGGAAAATAGATTAGTAAAAAGGCAACATGAAAGTTTTTTGCCTATTTACTACTAGGCGAGACCACAAATGAATTAACATTATGTGGAGATAAATACTGTTTTTTCATTCGCTGTTAAACAATAATTTAATTATATTCAACAAATAGGCTAATAGAAATCTTAGTTTGTATAAACAAAAAAGTACAGCAACTGAAAATATAAGATTTTAATAATAGGGTACGGTGAAAATAGGATTCATTTAAGCTTGCTAATTGCTGCATTAGAGAGAGAGAGAGAGAGAGAGAGAGAGAGAGAGACTGTGTGAAGGTAATAATATAAATTGATTCTTCGAGTGAAGTGGGGCAACTTCATAGCTAAGAACTGTTTAGACCAATGGCTTCCAACGTCAAATGCTTAAAGATCAAATTCTTTCTTTTTTTTTTTTTTTTTTTGTATATAGGGATCTCGAGATCTTTGCAAAGAGAGGAAAATAGTATTGAGTTATAAGAAGTCTCATTGTCCTCTATGAAGATGTGACAAACCAAATTCAAGCAACACGTTTCTACAATAAATAAATAAGCAAAAAATCAATAGACGGTTAGTAAATAAAGGTGATAGATCTCTTAATTTTAAAATTTTAGAATGAAAAAAAAAATTATGTTGGAAGAGTTCTTCCTAAATTGAATCCGACAATGTTTGCAGTATATTAATTAGAATATGATTTCGAATATCGATCGATTATACTAAAAAAAGAAATAAATTGGGCAGAAGGCTAAGAGAATTGCACACTACTTCTTTACAAGCAATTTAATTCTACTCGTGATTATATAAAGCTGTTTATTGTTTATAATTACGGTGGATATCCATTTATATCAAAGAAAAAATTTGTAACCACTACCAATTATTTTTTTTTTCCAATTTTATAATTTATAAAGTTGGATTAAATTAAGTTGTTATTAAATAATTTATAATTATTAAATTTGTTACGTTTCGTGGACAACGGACAACTTAAGTTGTCCACATAAAAAATAGTAATTCTCTCCTTACCCGGTAAAAAAATCAATCCTTCAACGACAATTTAAGTGGTAGAACCTCTTAACTTTCATCATTTATTTTCAATTCAATCATATTTGATTGCATCTCCTTATATCAAAAATAAATAAATAAAAAATAGTAATTCTCTCCTTACCAACTTTATGTACAATCATATTGGCCTTATCCTTACATTGCATTGAAGTTCATTTGTTCACATGAAAACCCTTTGTGCAAATAGGGTTTGGCACATCTTCACAGGGACAATGAGACTTTCCATTTTGACTCTTTAATATACATACATCGAAATTTTAATTTCCTGTGCAGTACCATGGGTGACTCTTACTGGCTTTCCAAGCTAAAAATAGAACTTGATCTTAAAGTATTTCTCATACCAATTTTGACTATTAAATTATGTCTAAGAAAGGCCATTTTGATTATTTAATATACAAACATCAAAAGTTTAATTTCTTGTGCGGTCATCACAGTTCACTTTTAACTACCAATACTATCAGCTCTCTCTAACTTTCCAAGCTTAAAGACTCTAAGTCTTTAATTTATCACTTTAAGAAAACTAGCAAATTACTGTCATAATTAAAGAAAACTCCCTTGACCACAATTTCAAGAGTCTTGAAAATAGAAAATGTGTTGGGAGAGCCAGCTCCTAGGACCCCACAACTGTGCAAACCTCAGGTTTTCGGACACTGATGGTCATGTACCAAAAAAATAATTTTACTACTACTGATTATAATTATATTGTCTACTCAATATTTGTGGAAAATTGTTGGAACTAAGGAATGTTACCCATCCTAGATTCTCTCTTGAATATCTTTTTTTTTGGGTCATATAAGATTTGAATACGAATCGTGGGATTGAGAGAGAGAGAGAGAGAGTTCTAACCGGGGACATCCTCTCTTGAAATCGAACAAAGAGAAGGTATCTTAAGGTTATTTGAAGCATGAGGTGGACGCCACTTTTAGAAGGTGGAAGACAGTGCACCTCATTGGCACACAAGTCTTGATCACTTTGCAAGTAGGGTTATACACACTGTCCAAAAGCATCAGACCATAAATTTTGCATTCCTTTAATGTTTCTAAATATATAATTGAGTCATCGAACAGGTGGAATGTATAAAATGACATTAGGCTCTAACAAAGTCAATTTAAGATTGGGGTTCCCCTTTTTATATGTTCTAACTTTTCTTTTGTATGGTAGGTCCAAAATTTCAAATCCCAAGGACCTAGTCTCCCCTTTTACCCTGTCCCTTTTCAATTTTTGCCTCACCCACGAATACATTTCGATTGAAGTTCGAGTTTAGTTGATTTCAACTACTCCGGACAACCTGGGTGTACGCAAAAACTAATTAAGGTTATGTTTGGTCAAGCTTTTTGGAATTTGTAGTTAAACCAAATTTTGGGTTAAATAGCTGTTTTATGAAATAAATTATGAATATTCAATTGATAGGCCATATTATTTGGAAATATAATTGATAAGCCATATTATTAAATGAATTACTGAAATCCATTCTTTTTCCCTGCTGATCATCCACTGACAGCATGTGCCCATCTCATTTTATCCTTGCTTTCACCAGAATCTTTCCTTTTTCTAGTAAATTCAAAAGAAAAAGTCAATTCCATCCAATCAAATTCTAAGCGCAATCAAATGCTTCCAATTTCTTCTGTTCTTTTTCATTTGTCAGACTTCGATACTTCCAAGAACAAATGCCCTCCTACCACTCCTCTTTCTTCTCCTATACTAAAATTCACCACCTATATTTATAGTCTAGTGACCTCAAACTTCATATTCACCTTTCCTCTCAATTTTTTTTTGAGCCAAAAAGGAGCCCAAATGAGTCTAGTACCACCTTCCCTAATAAAACCAGACGTCACTCTTCGTCTTACCTTGTCTTCAGCTAGTCCTTCATCACTTGAAGCCTTAAAGCCTGAAGATAGAGGTATAACCTTAATTCAGTTGTTACTAACTACTGCCAAACACGCTTCCTCAGGCAACCTCCACATTGCCGATGCATGCCTCTGTCAAATCTCGCAGCTTGCCTCAGTTACCGGTGACTCCATACAGCGGCTCGCAGCCCATTTTGCCTCAGCCCTAGCGGTCCGGCTTGTCAAGCGTTGGCCCGGTTTGTATAGGGCTTTGAACCGCGATGGATCGGAGAAACTTGAGTTGGTCCGGCCCCAAAACATTTTTGGCCAAGCCTTCCCTTACCTGGGATTCTCTTACGTCATTATGACCCGGATTTTGGTCCAAACATTGGCCGAAGAACGGGTCATCCACGCCATCGATTTGGGCTCGGGTGACCCAAAGTTGTGGATCCCACTTCTTAGAGGGCTTGCAAGTTCCGCAAATGGGCCACCACATTTGAAGATCACTTGTGTGCATAGCAGCAAGGTTGTGCTAGACAAACTTGGGACTAGACTTGTGAAAGAGGCAGAAAGCCTGGACATGGCCTTTCAATTTAACCCTCTAAATATTAGTCTGAGAGAACTAACCCCAGACATGCTCAAGGTGAGATCAGGGGAGGCATTAGCCATAACATCAGTTCTAAATCTTCATTCCCTACTAGCCGAGGACGACAGGGTCGATGCGCATTTTGGGCTCGGCAAGGATGACGAGGTCAAAGTTTGCAAGCAAATGGCTCAATTTTTGGCCATGGTTCAATCAATGTCACCTAAGGTATTTTTGCTAGTTGAACAAGAGTCGGACCACAATTTGAATAAACTAGTGGAGAGATTTCTCGAGGCCTTGTACTATTATAGTGCTGTTTTTGACTCATTAGATGCCACTTTTGGTGCTATGGCGTCATCATGTGAAGAGAGAATTGCTTTGGAGGAAATGTTTGGAAGAGAAATCGAAAATATTGTGGCTTTTGAAGGATTAGAAAGAACGGAAAGGCATGAGCGGTTTGATCGATGGGCGGTCCGGTTTGTGAGGTCTGGTTTTAGACCGGTCCGGCTTATGCCCGAGCCAGTAGAGAGTGCAAAGCGGTTCATTGACTCTTATGGGCGTGATGGGTATAAAATTGTGAGTCATAGGACAAGTGTGATGATTTGTTGGCATGATAGGCCTCTCTATGCGGTGAGTGCATGGGTTTGTTAAGATACCCAAAATTTTTTGTTGATTCTTTTTGTCTTTCTTTTTCTTTTCCCTTTTTTCTTTTTCTTGTTCATTATATAATGTGAACAAATTGCTAATACATGTGAAAACGTGGTACCTACTTTTTTGTTGTTTCTGAATTTTTCTTGAGGCTCATATCGGTGCTCGCGGGTTTAATGTGGTATGGAATGAAAGAGAATATATATATATATATATATATATATATATATATATATATATATATGTCTCTTAAGGACAGCTTAAGTTATAAAGTTTTTTTACTTTCATTCTCTTTTTTTCAGTTCGTTTCCGTTTAGTTGTATTTTTTTATATCAAAATATATATATCACTTGTATTTAATAATTATGTTTGACCTTACTAAATTTGGTTTAAGGTAGGTTGGTCGAAGCAATATTCTCCCTCACATGTTTTCGATGCACAAGATTTAGAAACAATAAAATTTTTAACTAGTTGATCTATTCATTTATGGTTAATTAAAAATTTTAGTCACTATTTTTTGAATTATATCTCATATAATATATATTTATATAAAAGTCGTTATCAGTAAGATTTAACATAATTAAACCGCAAAACATTATATTAAATCCTCAACAAACTGACAAATTTGAAAAGTCAATAAGTAGTGCAAGTTATTAAAAAATGACATACGTTCAATTTTGGTAGGAGTTATATTTCCTTCGCATGATAATAATTATGATTAAAAGGAGAATTAATATTATTAAATTGAATAGTCACTACATTAAGAAATTTAATAATATTAATAATCATGATAATAATAATAATAAATATTAAATAAATTCATTAAGAATATTATTAATAATTATCTGTATGCATAATTTTTTTATATAAGGAGATGTAACTGGAATCGAATCGAAAAAAAAAAGATGGAAGTGAAAAGATTATACTATTTGAACTGTCCTAAAAATGCGGCAAAGGCATCCACTTGGAGAATCCACAAAAAAAAAGAGAGAGAGAGAGAGAGAGGAGAGAGAGAGAGAGAGAGAGAGGGAGTGGGGGGGCGTCCACTTGGGTCTCGGGGGTGTTACTGTATCATGAGTCGGCCAAGGTTTTCAATGGAATGAAAATATTGAAGCGGGGCAGGCCCATGTGGGTCGGGATATGGCCCACGTACATACTAAGGTTGGGCTGGTTTATTGGGCTGTTTGAATTCGGCAATCTAAAACGGGCCCAAACTGGTCCCAGAATGAAAATAAATAAATAATAAAAAATCTAGGGTTTAAGAAATTTCCAAAAATCGCATAATCATTTTCACATTCTAATAGGGTTTCTAAAACATGGAAGCTATATATGGTTAGAATCTCTATGCACATATTATCATTAGTTCGGGGGAGAGAGTTGGTGAAGTCCTTAAAACACCTCTATTTCTTCGCTCGATCTCTTTGTTTTTCTCAAGAACGGGTGAATCAGAAACTAAGAAATCAGGACAAGGTTCAACCTTTCGAGATGGGTAATGTCGAAGAAGAGAAGGGGAAGGAGAAATCAATGCCTATTGATCTCAGCGAGTTCTCCATTATTAAAGAAGGAGAAGCTGAGATTCTCATGCATGCTAAGAATGAAGTCTTCTACAACAAGACCCAGGTTTTTTTTTTCTCTGCTAATTTTTATTAGTAATTGTTAAATTGGCTTTTATTTTGAGAATATTGGTGGCTTGTGTTAATTTTATGAATTTTTATCTAAATGCGTGGTGATTGGTTTGTTCCTGTAGTTGTGTGATGATTGGCTAAAGAATTGATTTCGATGGTTGTTGTTCCGAGTAAAATTTCATGTATATGTGTTGCCATACATTATGGAGAAGGGCTTGGGCATCAATCTTCAAACCTTTATTTTTGGAAAAAGGTGTTGGGATTTTTCACACGGGTCACCTTAATCAGTAACAATACAATGAATGAAGAGACAAACCACAACAATACATAAAACTATGGAGAAGAAAAAAATTCACTAAGAAAGAATATACGGAGTACAAACAGCAATATTTCTCTCTCAACTTCCCTCTTTCTTTCATCTTACTTGCCTTCTCTCCCTCTCTTTAAGGCTTTCCTTCTCACACTATAAGGGTGACTCTCACTCTCTCTCTCAGGTAAGAATCACACTCTTCACATTCTAGGATTTCACTTTCTCTCTCTCTCTCTCCCTCTCCCCCCACCAATGAAAACCCATTAGCACCTCTATCTCCCTTACGCATTACACACACATCAGAATGGGCTAGACTGGCTCTCTCTACATAGGAGGGACCCAACCCAACACACTCACTCTCACGACCATGTGGAGAGAGTCTTCCTCACATCATGTGGATGATGTGCTCCACATATCTCAAGCCTTCTTGACTTCATTGCTTTGCATCTTCTCTTGAAGTGAATGCCCATCCAAGTAACAAATATTCTTCTATTTCTTCTTCCCATGAAGAATTAACTTGTTACATTTGTATACTTTGCAGCAACTTCCAACTCCAACATACTTGTGAACTCACCCAAAGAAATAATATTAATGCAGTCATGTGTGGGAGTCTTGACAGTACCATCATGAAGCTGTAGGCGAACATTCCCAATGCCTTAACTTTCATCTTCTCTTCAATCGGGGAACTTTGATGGAATCAACGCATTAGGAACTAGTAGTATTACATGGACAAATAAAGTCAAATGATCAAATGAGGAAAACTGATGTGGCACAGTTTCTTTGGTCATCGAGGAGCATTAGATTGAGCTTTTCATTCAAAGTTGAGAGTTAGTCTGGTCATTGACTTTTCTGGATCACCTAATGTTATCAATTAGGAGCTAAGCTCTACTAGCTCTGGTTGCAACATGGATTTAGTTTTAGGAGGGAATGATGCTTGTTTGAAAGCTGTATTCCCTACCATAAAATTGTTGTTCAGAGCTCCACATCTCTGCAATTACTCAGCTGAAATCTGACTTCCCCAATTGTATATGATGGGCATAAGTAGAAAGTTGTCATGGGGATTTCTTCTTGAAGTGTCTCTCTAATGCAAAGTGTGCCAACGCTGAAAAGCGATTAGAAGTTATGACGGTCATCATTGGGAGGAGAAAATACTACATCATGCCAGTATTGGAAGTTCATCTCTGCAAAATATATCATCATTTTTGTCCTCCACAAATTAAAGCTGGTATTACTTCATGTTTTTATGGACAGTCTAGTCTTTGGTTGGGGCCATCACCAATATCAAAAGCCATATTTGTTAAACTTTCACTTTTTCTTTTATTGAGATTGTTATAAATGAGAGATCGAAGATTTCACTTCTTGTCTCAACTTTCTTGATGATTGTACACTTTTTTACTATCTATGTATTTGGTCGTGGGACAAAACTTGGTTTCAGTGCCTTTTGGTAGTAAGACATGTCTTGCAATCATACCGGAAATGTTGAACTAGAATTTGAATTATGCTTCACATATCATATTGGGGTGACAAGTGATTTCCAGTTGGCTTTCCAGGAAAGAGCTGCTCTCCTCTCAACTTCTGATGTCATGCGGTGATTGGAAGATATGTATGATTTTTTTCACAAAGAATATATATTGAAGTTGTGCCCTTGGTCTTGGCCTCTAGGCACTTCTAGTTCCAGGATTTTTCATTTTTAAAATCTTCCTATAAACACATACCTTAAGCGACCTCCTTCCATTTTTGAGAAGCTTCTGATAAGGCTGAGGTTCTATGCTGAATCAGGAATAGTTTACATGCAGTCTTTGACATGATTAATGCCATTATGGTGTTGCGAGTGGGGAGATCTCTGAAGGCCATAGAAAATTTTCTCATAACTTGGGAGACTTTCAGCAAAATCTTTTATTTGTGTGGGAGGAGGGGTATGGATTTCTGTGCCCTTATAATATAGCTCAATTGTTTAACATCAATATAAAGCCTTTTGAAGGAATTAAGAGGCTAAGCATTTTGGAGGTTGACTAGTGGATCCGGACGGTGAAGTTTTGTTGTTTTGAAAGGGCTATAACAAAAGTGCCGAGGACCAAGGGTCAGCAGTGGAGGTCTTAACATGGATTTTTGTTTGGGATTCCTTTGCTCTTGCTTTGCTTTGCATGAAAGGCTTCATGGGAAGGTTTTCAACTCAAGCTAATCTCCAAATGAGGGACATTATTCTAGTAAAAAACGTTTGCGCGTTGCAAGAAAGGGCTTGAGCTATTATTGATTGTTTGTCCATCTTACCTGGAGTCATTTATTGTCAGAGACCGTTTTTTTTCTTTGCATAATTATTTGGTGGCTTGAAGCTACATGCAGAGCTTATGGATTTGTGCAGCAAATAGGCTAGTTTTTATGATGCTGTCTTTAGCTTTGATTTGGTTAGTCTGGAGGAAAAATTAGTACTTCTAAGGTGGGGGGAGAAACCTTTCATTAGTTTTATGGAAAGATTCCTAAATAGATTGTATTTTTCTTCTAAACTGTTTACTTCGTAAAAGATGTTGATCTTGTGGATTCCAGTTTCTTGGGGAAGCTTCTCCTTGGCTTTCTTCTTTTTTACCATTTATTTAATGAAGTTTTATCTTCTTTGTAATAAAAAATAGAGGTTAATGATGTTATATGCAATTTGTTGTAATATGATGTTTTTGGATAAAAAGAATTGCTACAACTTTTAAAAGCTGGTGGTTACTAGCAAGCTTTATTGGGGCAAGATAGCATTCCTGACATCTTTAAGGTGCCATGCTTCCGGTCGTGTTATTGGCTGTGTCTGGTCTATTAAATACTTTGTAGGACCAATAGAATATGGCTTGTAAGTTTTTATCAATTTGATTACTGATATTATATTGTAGTCTAAATGGCATTGAGAAAATTATCAAGCAAATAATATATCTTTATTGAAAAAGCAATTTGAGAAGTAAGAAAAACTTTTTATGCAACAACATTACTAATGATAAAACATTTTATCATTTAAGGTTTGCAAAAACAGGAAAAAAAAATGTTGAGACCTCTGTGTTGGCATAGGCCGCATGCTTGTTTAAATCTAATCATTGGTTTGAGATATTTCAGAGGAACAGTATCCTGATCCTATCTCATTGTGACAACCAGGTTAATAACAGAGACATATCAATTGCTGTCTTAAGGGCCTACATCTCCAAACGCCAACAGGAGCATGAAGCAATGTTGTCCAAAAGGATGAAATCAACTGAAAAGATATCGGAAAAGAATTCCTCTGAGCCTGTTGAAGAGGAAGGAAAGACAGAGTCTGTTGCGCATGATGAAAAATCTAATGGCGAATGTGAAATGACAGATCAAGAAGAACCGTGCAACATCACAGAAGAGCCAATAAAGATTGCAGATGGGAAAGCTCGAGGAGAGCTGAAGTCACCAAGAGTTCTTGAGGTCAATGACAACTATTTTCCTTTCCCAGTGTTATATGTGTTGATGGAAAGTATGTTAAGTGGCATTCTCTTATAGTTGCTATTTTACTGATGGCAGTTGGTTTCTTTTGTGAAATCACAGGCTTTGTCAGCTTCGGGGTTAAGAGCTCTAAGATATGTGCGTGAGATAGAAGGGATTGGTCAAGTTGTTGCCCTGGACAATGATAAAGGTGATTATGAATCTTTCTGTTTCATATGAATTTTTTTTTGTTTTTTTAGTGGCTTCTTTTCCGTCAGGAAATGTCCCACTAATGTCTGGAATAGTCAATTATGAAGAGGCACATATTTTTATCTTGCTAGTAGATTAATGTGCATTTCTTTTGTTGCCCTACAAAGCTAATCATCTCAAATCTAACCCCTTTTTTTTGCATCTTTCAGCATCAGTTGAAGCTTGCAGGAGAAACATAAGATTTAATGGTTCAGTGGCATGTTCAAAAGTTGAGTCGCATCTTGCAGATGCTCGTGTTTATATGCTCACCCATCCAAAAGAGTTTGATGTGGTATGCTTTGCATTGATATTGCATATTTCGTGTTTGTGTTGACTCTAGGAAATTTTTGCTATTGTCTAGAAGGAAAAAACTACCATACGATGGATCTCTTATTCTAAAACACTTTCAGTTAGATATGGTTTTTCAAACATGACATTTTCCATAACTTTTAATTGTTAACTGAATAAATGATATCTATATGGTAGTGATACCAATAATCAGAGAAGGTAGAGGTGCCCATCAAGCTGCTTTCTTGATCTTGACAAAGGGGTCCCTCTGTGACCTGTGCTCTGTTTGCTTTGGAATCATTAAGCAACATCATTCTTACTTTCTTTATTGGTATCTCAGGTTGATCTCGATCCTTATGGTTCACCTTCTGTATTCTTGGACTCCGCTGTTCAATCTGTTGTTGATGGAGGAATGCTGATGTGTACTGCAACTGACATGGCGGTTCTCTGTGGGGGTAATGGTGAGGTTTGCTATTCCAAGTAAGGTTCTATTTTCTTCTCACTCGGTGAATGGATTTTAACTATATGGATTGTATTTAACCCCTGTTTCTGGGAGCAGATATGGTTCCTATCCACTGAGAGGAAAGTATTGTCACGAAATGGCTCTGCGGATCCTTCTTGCCAGCATTGAGGTACTTTTATGTCCATAAATTTTCTGGTTACTCTTAACAAAGAATACTACTTATATTAGTGATCGGAACTAAAGGCTGTATGTGTCACAAAAGCTCCAACACAAAGAACCTTATAGTAATTCTATGATTGGATTAGAATAAGCATTTACTTGCCTTGTCACGTCAGCTTTTTTTTTTTTTTTTTTTTCCCTCCTTTTTATATGACACAATTAGCTTTTCAGTTCATCCAACCGCAAGCATGCTTACATCACGTCTTCCTTTATCTCAGAGCCATGCAAATCGCTACAAGCGGTATACTGTTCCTGTTCTCTCTGTTCAGATGGACTTCTATGTACGGGTTTTTGTGCGCGTATACACGTGGGTCTCTTCTTTTGTTTTGGTTTAGACCATTCAATAGTGCTATTTTGTAATACTACGTGATATGGTGAACTCTGAGCAAAATGCTCCGATCCTTGGAACTGTATTTTGATGGAAATGCTTGACTGCAGATCTGCAAGTGCTATGAAGAACACTCCTCTTAAGCTATCGTATGTTTATCAATGCACGGGATGTGATTCTTTTCATCTTCAGCCAATTGGGAGGACTGTCTCTAAGGTATATACATTGTTTTTAACTAGTATCATAGCCTTGAAGCATAGCAGAGTAACATTAATAGTTTGCTTGTTCTTTTCTTGCACCAGAATACCAGTGTAAGATATTTACCTGGGTTTGGGCCTGTTGTTCCTCAAGAATGCACCGACTGTGGGAAAAGATTCAATATGGGTGGACCTATATGGTCTGCTCCCATTCATGACCAAGAATGGGTGGCTTCAATACTGGCAGATGTCAAATCAATGAAGGACCAGTATCCTGCTTATGATCGAATCTTTGCTGTCTTGACAACTATTTCAGAGGTTCGATTCATTTTCTTCCATTTTATTATGTTATTGACCTGATAACTGTCCAGTTGTATAACAACTTTGGAAGTATTACTCTAGTCACGCTAAAGGCCATGTCTGAGAGAAATTAGATAATGTGTTGCAGATATATTTGATACAACTGACTATTAATTAGGATTTTGGCATGACTGAAATTGGTCACTATAGGCCAAGCCAAAAAGGCTTCAAGTCCACCAACCAAACTTTAAGAACCCAAAGAAAATTGAGAATGTTAAACTTCATTTTCAAGCAACATGCAAGTGCATTTACAATTTCAAATTTAGATTTGTATGACAATTTGGCGCTAATAACAGTCACAAGTTTACAGTTGTGCCAGAACATCTGCTGAGTTGCACAAATAATGTCTTATAGCTGCTTCTTTTAATGGAAGAATGGATCCTTAGGACTTTCTTGTGCCTTGCTATACACACACACACACGTAAATATATATGTTATGGCATCTGTTTCTCACTTCTATGTGCATTCTTTGCAGGAATTGCCCGATATCCCTTTGTTCCTGAGTCTGCACAACCTCTGTGCAACTTTAAAATGCACTTCCCCATCGGCAGTTATATTTCGTTCAGCTGTGCTCAATGCAGGTTATCGTATATCCGGAACACATGTGAATCCACCGGGCCTGAAATCTGATGCTCCCATGGAAGTTATTTGGGACATAATGCGATGCTGGGTAAGGACTTGCTTTGTCTCTATCCGTTCTGTTTCAACCACTGTCAATAATGCTTAGTATGGCTTCCAAGTAATTCGATAACCATATAAAAAATCATGTGTTCATCTTTTTGTCCCTGCAATTGTTAGTCATGTACAATTTGTGCATTTTTCTAACAGTACTCCTGTCAACTTGTCCTTTTTGTTACTATTTGATTGCACCTACTAGTTCTTTCTTTGCTATCTGCATGTCCGAAATGCTCTATATATAAACATGAACTTATTGTCTTCTTTATAGGTCAAGAATCACCCAGTAAAAGCACAGCCACCAGATCAGCCAGGAAGTGTCATACTTGCCAAAGAGCCAAAACTCCAAGTATGTATCACCTCCACAGTATTGCATGTTCTTTTTCCTCAGAAATGCATGACTTTCGACCCTTTTGGGTCTTGGTGTTCCTAAAGCTGAACCACGCCCATCCATTTGGGTTTTTTTTTTTTTTGGGGGGCGGGGGGGTTTGGGACGGTGTTTAAGGGTGTTTGTTAACAGAAACTTTGAAGCTTCATTGCTTCCTCTAGTGGGATTCAAGTTCTCTTCTATGAATCTTGTATACCATGCAGGCAAACTTTGCTCGAGCAGTAGCTTCACTTAGCAAAGCACAAGCAAAGAAGGTTGCAAGATTCCTTCCCAATCCTGAAAGACATTGGGGCCCAAAGCTTAGGGCGGGTCGCCAAATCACCAGCAAGCATGTATCTCTTTTGGGGCCCAAGGCATTAAATGAATCTCACACAGGAGAAAGTGAAGAAGAAATGAATTCTAAACGTCAAAAGGTGAACGATCATGCATCTGCATCACAATAGATGGTTTTCTGTTCACTGGTCGGGCTGCTAAGAGAAGCTGCCTTAAAGCATTGATTTTTCTCTCGTCTGCTTTCACTGTAGAGAAATAGGATGGCCATGTTGTGACTCCATATATTTATTTTACATGAATAATCTACAATGTTGTTTTCATGTGTTTCAGCAACTTACTCCTTGAGTGGTAAGATGTGTTACAATTTTGGGTGATAAAAGCCCATCATTATTTCATTCCATATCTTTTAATGGCAGCTTTTCTTGGTAACTGTTCATTGGAATTAATCCTCCTGTTCAAAACCCTTTACACCAGGGTTTGAGGATTTGGATGTTAGCTGGTGAAGACACCTGTTGTAGAATGAAACATCTGGCTGGTTGGGGGTTAATGGCTGAAGAGGCACTTTTACTTGGCGAGCTCAAAAATTCAAAGCAGAGTATTACTCAATTTTTCCAAAATGACTAGAAATTGATTTTTGAAATATTTTACCATGCTTAGTCCAGTGGTTAAGCTATGATATTCTTTCAATAAAGGCTCAGATTTGAATTTTGTGTATGATAAAAATCCTTTAAGGGGTTAATCCAGCTCGATCCGTAGTGAATGACAGTGGTTTAATGGGAAAAAAGAAAAGATTTTTGAAATATTTTAGAGAGGAAAATGTGTTGAAATATAAAATTTTTCAAACTTGTAGCCGGAGCTGGATAAGCTCAGGTTGAACATCTCTAAAACTTTCTGCCATTTCTTATTCATACTCTGAAAAACACTCTTCTCTAAATTCTCTAAATTTATAATTCGTTTGGACAAAAATATTTTTTTCACCTACATTTAATAACAATTATACCTAATTAATATAAAAAATACTTAATACCAGTCTTATTAATAGCAATTACATCCGAGTTGGAAAATGTTAAGAAATTTTGAAAAATAAACATGTAAACTAATTTTATATTAGAAAATAAAATTAGAAATGGAGTAGAAAATTAGATTAAATTTTTCGGTGAGCATATTATTGTGATTTCCTCATGGGTCTGAATATTGGCAACGTTGTGGCTTACAACGTTAGATGCGGAGATCTAACATCCGCCTATCAATTTCTAATCAAGAAGCTCCTCGATACTCCATAATCTATTTTTGAAATCTTTTTTTTAAAAAAAAGGGGGGGGGAAAGAAGATTGGTTCTGATGGAATTCTACAATTAAAAGGTTCTGAATTGGATTTAATTAAAATTTGATTGCATGCATAATTAGGATTAAGTTGGGGCAGTAGAGCTAGTTGCGAGAGTGGTAATTGCAACTAGAGCTAGATATGCCCGGAGGGAGTCTTGTGCCCCGCACCCTCCTCCAGACAAGTGATTGGTCCCTAGCATGAGATATCACACGAAAAGTATCATGTGAAGATCTGATCAGACATGGTCGAAATGAAGATTGGTTCCTCTGAAAAGAGAGCCCATAACTACTAAATGTCCGGCATCATGCATGCCGATTGTCCCGGTATAGTGGTTAGTATTTCCGCCAGATAAGCTGGAGACCCTGGTTCTTTCCCCGGCCGCAGGAATTTTTTTTTGATTTTGGCTTCTTTTATGCTATTATTGCTCTCTTGAGCCCTTTGTTGACTTTGAATTTACTAACGGCTGTTCGGATAATAAACGAACAGATACTTTGTTTAGCGACGAACGCTTGCTTTTGCCAGTTCCTCTGTTCCTTCTGATAGGCATGAATGCCACTTGTCAAGCAATCCTTTCAAAGATATCATGGTGGGTCACCATAAAATGGTGGTGGATTAAAGATACTAATACCAATCACGTGAAAATCAGATGATTAGTGTTGAACAACTAAGCACCCACTTTTGGCCTTTTTGGATCAAACTCAAATCCCACCGACATTGCAGGACCAGAGTCCAAATGCCAGAAAAATTTCAACTTTTCTCCTTTATGATTCAATGCAAAAACTAAGAATGATGTATCCATCTAGTTCACAGAATATGGGTTATAAAAATAAGCCTTCAACCAAACTGCAAAAAAGGAAGAAGAAAGATAAAGGGTACAATGGTTGAGGACTAGTCCAAGCACTAGCAAAATGAAATGGGCAATGACAACTCCAACCAAAAAAGGTCTGTTCTCCCTTAGGCTTTGCCAGTAGCTGCTGGGTTGAGTTCATCCCAGGCCTCAATCCATGTGACCATGGCATCAGCAAGCTTGTCAAAGTAAGGGTCTATCTTGGCGAGCTTTTCCTTAACCATCTTGGCTATTTCGACGTAGCATTTTTGGACAGTGGTGCATTCCTTGGGAAGGTTAATTTGTTGGAAGAAAGGAATGATCTCTTCTTGCCAGAAGATACCCTTGTACTCTTTCTTCAAATTCACAAATGGGTTGCTAGCTTTGCTGTGATAGATGTAGGGCAGACCAGTCTTCACTCCCAAGCCTAAATGGTCACAGATCACCTATAACAAAAAATTATTGGGATGGTATTAGTAGTTGGCTTTTGCGGCTTAACTGCATAAAATACACTAATTTTACAAATGACCATGACCATGTGCATGAGCAATTTGTAACTTGTAATAATGTAAAACTTCTATTAATCTATCGTGTCACCATATTTGTATAGTGTCATGTCTTCTGTCCTGTCTCCATATCTGCAATTCATAGGATAAAACTAGAAAGATGGACATGGAGAAATGCAAAGTTTACCTTGACACACCAACCAGCCCACATATCATCGTAGCGACCAATTGGCTGACCATCACCCATAAGTCCAAAGTACATTGCAGGACCAATGAGATCACGGTCGAATGCCAAATTCATACCACACATTGGGAACAAGGT
This sequence comes from Dillenia turbinata, assembly GCA_037126225.1. Taxonomy (NCBI): domain Eukaryota; kingdom Viridiplantae; phylum Streptophyta; class Magnoliopsida; order Dilleniales; family Dilleniaceae; genus Dillenia; species Dillenia turbinata. The sequence continues at coordinate 21,742,983 of JBAMMX010000014.1, read as the reverse complement.
ACCCTTTGGGATGGTCAAAACTGCATCAACATACCTAACAAATGAACAACAATGGATTTAGAATTAGATGGAGATGAAAGCAATAACATGCTTATTTTGTTTATGAAAGGATGGACTATGCACCTGGTGTTCCTTTCAAGTGGCTTGACAAGCTGAGTGGGTGCATCATAGTCAGGAATGTTGAGCCAGAGACCATGAGAAACAGCAGTTGGGACACCCTCACGGAGACTGAAAGGGTATCCACGAACATAGTCCGCACCTTCTCTAAATGGATCATAGAGGGTGTTGAAGAAAAATGGGGTGGATGGAGTGAGGAGGTTCTTGATGTGCTGCTCCAGTGCATTGATGTCAGCCCCACTTGGGTTCTTAGCAACCTATCCAAAATAATAAAAAATACAATAAAATAAAATATATTACCATTAATCATTTAGTCTACAAGCTAACCAAGAATAGTCCTCAATTTCAACTAATCCTTAGATTTGAGCTGTAAACATGAATCGGCATATATACATGCATTACGTGTGTGTGATCCCCAAATGTATGACTACAATCTAATGACACAGCACACTTAAGATCATTGGAGTTCAATCAATAGCTGTAAAAAGCCTATTATTTAAAAAAAAAAAGTTTAAATTGATTAAATACGGTATCAATTGAAAAAAAAATGAATACATGTCAAAAATTTGCCATATCACCTTTAAAATTCAACTTAAAATTAAATATTTGTCTGAAAAAATATCTGTTTCACCATCTATGATGCGGACAGGAAAAGCCATTTTAAACAAGAGGACATTTTAAAATCAATAAAAGGACAGATTCTAACGTAGTCCATGCATAGGTTTTGTACATTATCAAGGTTCCAGATCACATCATAGGAATCATCAAAGGATGCTTTTAGCTATACACATGGCCCACCAACAATAAGACCAAATCAAGCACATGCAGGAGAAGAGACATATTCAAAATTTCATCATCAAATGGTAAAGACTTGGGGAGCTTGGACACACCAACTAAAAGGACAGATCTAATTTACAAATCACAAATACATATTGCACGAAATGTGATGAGACTGGAGATCTTGAAAATTCCACAGCTGTGAAGCACATCATGTCCCCAGTTAACATCAACGAGTGGAATAAGAGAAAAAGAAAAGAATTGGGTTTGCATTGTTGACATTTGTTAAAGAACAAGACAAAAGGCAATCTGTAAAATAGCATCAAAACTTCAATCGATCTTAGAAAATTTCTTGCACAACAATTCTTGTAAACATAATGCTTATGCAACATTATGATCTTAGAAAAAATCCCATCAATTAAGTTGGAGTAAGAGATATATAAAGAGGGCTTGAATGCAACGGAAAAAACGTATAGAATTAGAATAAAAATAAAAAGTACAAAATAATTTGGCAAAATTTGGATCTTATATCATTAGAAATAAGTTAAAAATTGAATAATTAAAAATCTTGCCCATACCGTTTGTGATTTACGTTTATAAAAACAAAGTTATATTGTAATATTATAACAGATCCTTAATTTATTTCAGATTCGGAGCTTATTAAAAACTCATAAATGTGTAACATAACAGACCCTAAATTGATTTCACGAAACAAAAATTCTACAACGCAAATCAAGACCAATCATCCCAAACTCAAAATACCATTTTTCTTTTTTTTTTTTTGTTAAACAATAATAAACAATGCATCTAGATCCAAGTTAAGCATTGAAATTCGGGGGGGATCATCATTGAAAGAAATCCTGAAATTAAGATTGATGAACGTGAATCAACAAAAGATTCAACCAGTAAACAGCATTCCAGACCCAAAAATTCCAAAGAAAGCCCAAAATTCAAATCACACCTAGCAAGTTGAATTTAAAATTCACAGGCAAAGCAATTATCACTTTTTTTCTTAAAAAAATAATTTTAAAAGCACATGTCTGGAATGAGATCCAAAATCACAAGACCACAAACCCTGGATTTCAAAATTAACAAACAAAGACCCAATAAAAATTCAAGTCAATAACCCTGAAAACCCAAAATTCAAACCAAACCAGAAATTAAAAAATAATAATTATAATAAAAGAACACATCTGAACTGAGATCCAAATTCAACATTGCCAGAAACCCTATAATCAACAATTAAAACCAATCAAAACTCAATCAGTAAACAACACTGAAAACCCAGAAGGCAAAATCAAAAAGGTAAATAAACAAAGATTAAATCAAAATCCAGAAAAATTAAGAAGAGAAATAAACTTACAAAGCAATCATCATCAATGGTATATATGTACTTCTTCTTGGAAACCATGTAGCCAAAGCAGCGACAAGCAGAGTCCTTGAAGGAAATGCAAGAGGCCTTCGGACCTAGAATGCGGTTGATGTCATTCCTATTATAGAGCTCATAATCGAACCCTTCTGGGACCTTAATGGTCTTGGTTGGGTCACCATCTTGAACAATGATCAAATGATAGGGTTGGAAGAAGGGCCTCCACATCTCAAGGAAGTCGAGGTTTCGGATTGTGGGGATCACGATGTCGAGCTCATCCTTCAGCAGAGCGGTAGAGGGAGTTGCCATTGCACAGAGAGAGAGAGAGAGATTGTTCCGGTTGTGGTGAAAAGGAGGGGCGTTTATATGGGAGCAGAGAGGACGTGTTAGCACGTGCGAGAGCGGCGTAATAGGCACGAGTGGATCGCCTCTTTACAACCTTAAACGTGTCGGAGAGTTCAAATTTGTCGACCTCCTCTCCTTCGTTATTGGCTTTCCTTTGACTTGTCAGGTTTCTTCCTCTGCTCTGTCGGTCCACCTTCTTCAATACACCTCTTCTTCATTTTTTTTATTTTTTTTTTTTTTGTCCCTTTCAAAACATTATTGTATCATTAGAAAACTAATTTTTGATATAGCACAACAAGGTAGGATAGTAAATATAACTCTTTTTTTTTTCTTTTTCTTGTTAAGTTTGGTGTTTAATATTCCCTTGATTTCTTCCTCTTGGGAAAATTCATTTCCTTATACACATACTAATATTTATTAATCTACTATATATTTCTTTATATTTTCTGCATCATAAATCATTACTATATAAGAAATTTATTAAAAATTATCTATTAATTACTAATTATTTTTTCACCTTATTAGACCCTTTTCTCACTCACCCTTTTCCGATTCTTACTTTTTAACATACATTGCATGTACAGCATAGGACATAGTTTAGCTCAATTAATGCTTAATCTTTAAACTAGCTAACAGAGATGTGCATGAATCTTAAACTAGTGTCCATGTTGGGACACGTGAATGATAAAAAGTTTCTGCTTAAATATGTTTTTGAGATTTTATGTTTGAATTTTATAGATATATATATTTTTTTAAGTTTTTTAAAACAAATCTTATATTAGTTGATAAATCATCTTTACACGCCTAATAGGGTATTTTTATTCTTTATTCTACTTGTTGCATCACCTGCAACACCGAAAACCTTAAAAGCTATAGTACTAAAGTTTTTTGATTTGAAATTTTAAGTAGTAATTCTCGTACTTTTTTTTCCCCTAAAACAATGCCCTTGTCTGTGACCAAAAAAGGGATGATTCCAACTTTATGCTCTCATCTTAGTGGCCTCTTTCTGCTATCAACTTTAAGGGATCTTGCAATTACTACATTACCATAATGGTTTCTTTATTATTACTATCATCATCATCATCTTTGTCTAATTTGACCCTCAGAGTACTAACGCCCTATCCTCCTTATGTTGCAGGTTTACTCGCTATGGGAAGCTTAATCCAAGTCCAAACCGATTGTTAGATCAATTTGGTGATCTTTTATTAAATTTTCAATTAAATAAAAATGTATAATTTTAATGATACATTTTAAGATATGACTAATTAACAGGTTAGCTGTTAAATTAAAAAAATTCGTAATTTTTTGAATCAATATCACAATTTAAATATTAAATTAATTGACATGAGATGTAAGATGATAGATTTCTAATTTTACAAGAGATTTTTATTTTATCTTAAAAACTAATACTACCATAGAAACTTTCAAATTTCATGTCCATCCTATACTTTAAATATTGAGGTTGTAAATTAACATTAGTAAGTTAATGAAATAGGCAGGTGGGTTGACTTTGTCTTCGGAGTTGTTAGAGGGGGCAATTGTGAATTGGCGTGGGAGAGGAAGTGCGATGGAAAGGAAGTGAGGTTCGACCAAATGCCGGTGGAAACTGGAAAGGAGATGTGAGGAGAGGCAAATTTTGAAAAAACAAAAACAAAACAAAACAAAAATGTTAGGATGTTGTTGGGTTGTGATAATGGTTGACTCAAGTTCATGTTCTTTTTTTTCCCCCCAAATATGACTAGAATGGAACAATACCCACTTGAAAACTCATAGTTACAAATCTTTTCCATTAGTTTTTCTTCTTTAAAATTATGATATATTCCAAGCATTGGGTGCTTCATTAAGACATTTCCATGTTAAAAAGTGCCCTTTCTTCCATAAATCTTCCAAAAGACAAATAGTTGCATACTGCATTCCATGCAATTGAACTATGCAAGTTAACAATCACTTTCTTTTTTTTATTTAAACACTGATATTTAAAAATTTGATTAATATGATTCGAGTAGATATGAGACCAAATTTAAGGAGATAGGTTTATTGATACCTATTTTTTTATTTTTAAAATCCGATCTCGAGATTTTGACTAAACGAGTTTATTGTTCTATTACTAAACTCATGTGATGTTTGTAGTTAACAATCACTTTTAAATGGGTCAATTGTTCATGTGACTTCCATTTATTGAATATTTCTCTTCAGAGTGAATTTTCCATAATTCCGACCATTTGAAGGGTTTATTATTTATTTATTTATAATTCTTGGTTAGTTCCAAATCATGAAATGGGGAGTCAATGAATTGCAATCCCTGCGAAAGGGAAACAGCTTGCAGATTGGTGAATGCACATTATATAATTGCATGCAGCTTTGAGTGAATGAATCAAAAGTAGGAGAGGAGTCGGTTTGTGAAGTAAGACACGTCTTATAATTGAAGGAGTTGACCATAACAAGGGCATGTAGACCCAACTACCCATAGAAACTATATATTAAAATTATAAATCCAACTTCCATTCTTGCACTTTCAAGTAAAGCTGTCACCTTTACCGGCTATGGTTAGAGCTAGAGGCATAAGTAATGCCCAAGCACACCCTAATTTTAAATTTGGAAACACAGGTGGGGAGGCAAATCATTCATAATTCTATCAATAGATTATTAAATTTTTTTAAACAAAATTTTAAGTTCGAGTATTAAAAAAAAAAAAAAACAGACATCGAGAAAAGTCATTGCTAAATTAGACCCTATAATAATATTTCATTGAGGCAGAAATTTTTATTAGTAGAAAAAATATAACAAGTATCAATAAAAGATATAAAAGACAATAAATATAATTTTTAGAAAATAAATAATATTTAAATAATTTTAATAATATATAGTAATTGCTAAAATGCTGCTAATTGATATTTTAATACATATATTATATACTTTTAAATCTATGCGGTGTTGCGCCAACCCTCTTATGTTGGAGGCTATCGTGTTGAAGGGCCAAGGGTGCGATAATGGGTTTATTCCAAGCAAAGGGTCAAAACAAGCCCATTAATAAATAGGGCAATGGGATTGCATCTACGATGCATCTCATGTGAGAGGTCCAATGACTTGGCTAGTTGAGCTCAAGAGCAAATGCAAATTTCAGAGTTGAAATTGATATCTGCTATTCACTGGATTGGTCTAAATAAAAAATAGAATTTTTTTTAATTTAATATTTAGGCAAATACCCTTAAATCAATGTCTGACCTTAGGGGTAGCTCTTCCAATATAGTTTTTTTCATTCTCAAGTTTCAAACTCGAAACTTGATTAAGAGATCTAACACATTTTTTTACTAAACCGATTCTCAATAAGAATTTTTTTCAAATTTCAAGATCAAGGATTTGAACAATAACTTTTTAAAGGGCGTTGAGATGTTCCCCTTGTAGCCCACTGTTTGGTAGAAGTTCAAGACTCGAGAGGCTACTACTACACTAGTAGTAAAGGCACAATCCCAACAGGAAATTTACTTTGCAAGGATCACATCGACAAATATGGGAACTACACACTTTCTTCGAAGAATGATGGTATGCATGCATTCAATTTATTAAAAATCTGACACCCTTTGGGCTAGAGCTCCATTGACTTTCACGGAACAATCCAAAATTTCAAGGTTATGGGCCTACATACCCACAAGTTCCTTTGATTAATAAGGCCACATTCCAATTTTCATATGGCTTAACATAGTGCGGAAGAGCAGTGCTTGGCTAATGAATACTTAACTTGCTGATCAAGATCTCTCTCTCTCCCCCCTCTCTCTCTCTCTGCTAATGAATAGTTGCACCTGGAAAAACAAAGTTTTTGACTTAGAATTATAACACCATCATGTTATTGAACCATGTGGTTGGTGAAGAGAGACAGGAATATGATTAGTTGTACCGTGTGAATCCAAATTCTCACCTCCCATTTCATGTTTTAATTTTAAACACCCAGTTGGAGGTCGAAAGAAAGCGGCTTTAATTGATTTTTGGAACTTAGGAAATGTCAAATTTCAAGAAGGTTGAGCATGAGCTGTCCCACAAAAAGTAAATTCGCAAGTCAAAACTTGGATGAGGAAAATGCTTTTGATGTGTACATGTACCGAATCTCTCAAAATTTCCCAAAAATGAAATCTCTAAGATTCCATTTCAATTATTCACTTGTTAGCCTTGGACACAGTCCCTTCTCTACATATCCCATATTTTCATTTCCTATGCTCTCTCTCTCTCTCTCTCTCTCTCTATTCTGTACAATACACATAGGGTTAGTTCTTTAGTTAGCCGACACTCTAATATGTAGTCCATTTGGCGCTTCAACTCTTGGAAATTTCATCAGCTCATCTCCTCCAACTTCCTCCCATCTGCAACCACCAAACAAAGGCCTCATTTAGAACTCCAAAGGTTTGAAAAACAACTAACTGTAGTAAAAGATTATGAAGATGATTTATAAGTTGTTACCTATATCTTGTTACAAAGTAGTGAAGGAAGGTTGAGATTTCAGCTATTCCTAGTTCTTTTCCAGGACATTGTCTAGTGCCTCCTCCAAATAAGAAAAAGTAGTTCTGAGCCTCTGACGACTTTTCCTGCAAAACCCATCTTTGCTTAGGCAACATTTTTAAGCGTAGCGAAATGTTAATCAACAAAAATGAATTGAAAATGGTTACTAACCGTCCATCTCCATGGATTGAAGGTTTCTGGCTCAGGATAAAGTCGAGGATCATAGTTAACTTCTCTCGTGTAAACATATATTCTCCATCCTTTGGGAATGACATACCCTGAAAGAAGCAAGGGACTTTTTTGTTAAAATTCCAACTCTTTCCACCTAAAATCTCTCGAATTTAGAATCATAAGGTCTGATGTGCTGATGCTTTTTCTAGACCTATAACTAGAAAAAGGGCCAGGACTTGTCCACAACATTGGATATGAACTAGTTAATTCCTTTGGGAAACTACAAGTTGACAAGAACCGGCTATCTAGTTGAGCAATTTTCTACGTTTGTAAAGGAAAAGTGTGTCAGTCAATCGAGCGGTCTGGGTTAAATGAAGGTATCCCACGTGCAATCCGATAGGGTAGGGTATCCCACGTGCAATCCAATAGGAGAGGGTCCATGGCGGGCACTACAATCTCTTTCTTTTTTTTTTCTTTTTTTTTTTAATCCAAGAAAGAATTGTGACTATTTAAGCTGTTCCTTGAGACACTATAATCTCATTCCCACCATATCATTGGCATATATTTGGTGAAAAGCCCCAAAAAGAGCAAATGACCTTCCTTGAGCCCATAAAGACTACACTCGGTTAATTATTAAAAAGAAATTAGTGGGACATAATCATAGCTTGAAAGTATCTTAAAAAAAAAAAGGAACTTTACCATTCAACTCCATTTCTTTGGTTGTTTTTCTCAGAACCCCATTAACAATAGTTGCTAATCTCGAGGTTTCAAGTATAACCTGCATAGGATTCAACATAGTAAATTTAATTCAAAGCAATTTAAGTATATTAATCAAGGTAATGCCTAGTTGTAATATTCAAACTCCTCACCGCACGAGTAAAAGTCATGGATCTGTAATCATTCCAGTCAATTGGATCCTCAGGCCTTTTCTTCTCTCTGATTGCCATATGTTCTTTCTGTTAAAAAGGCAATATGCATAATCACGTGAGATTCATAGGCTTAGAACAAAGTACATATGACTCAGAAGATTTACTACTTATGCTGACTTACTCTAACTTCTTCAAGCACTTTTGGATGATCATGGAGGTACTTGACAGCCATCATCGATGTAGTCGAAACGGTCTCGTACCCAGAATACAGGAGTGTGATTATGAGATCAATTATCTCTTCATCACTGAGTTTGGTCTTATTGTCCTCAGTTGTCATTAGACAACCAAGCATGTCAAGTTTTTCTTCTTTGCTGGCTCTTCTCTCCTCTAGCAGTTGTCTTAACATGCTTATTATGTTCTTCCTGGCCTATAAATCAAGCATTTGAAATTATACTCCTCTCCAACATTAGCTTCGGTACAAGATAATGATTCAATGTGCAAAAATTAATGAATATATACCTGCAGGCCGCCACGATAATTTGTGCCTGGAAAATCAATAGGAAGCGAAAGCGTTCCTAGAACAAGCTTGAAAAACTCTGGGATGAACGCCTGAGATATTGAACCGGATTCAACACCAGCAATTTGCTTTAGTGAAGAGAGCAATGCCATCTGAGATTTCAAATTCAATACATTAAAATCAACAATTTAAACCTTAATAAAAGCTCATGTAAAGTTGGGCGATTCTGATTAATGTTGGCTAACCTGTTTGGTTTTTTCTTGGATGTCAATGACTTTATTGTCCCAATTACTGAGATGGGATCTCATGAACTCATCAATTTTGGGCAAGAGTTGGTCCTTGATCATAGTGGGGTGAATAAGGGCTAACAATGCACCTCTCATGTACCTGTGAGTGGAACCATGAACAGCCGCAATGTTGCATCTTCCTAGAATGTCAAGCATGGATTGTGGGTATCCAGGAACAAGCCCCTTGGATTCATTCAGAAGTATGTATCTGTTTAGCTCTGGCTCCATTGACACAATTGTAGGACAACCCAATATGTGTGACTTGAAAAAATTTCCATACCTGAAGAAATTAAGCAAAATTCAATTTAGACATGAAGGGAATCAGTTTTAGAGCTTTCATGCACACGACATAAGTACTTACACAAACACAAAGAGAGAGAAGTGACAAAGACTAGAATTTGATGCTCACAATCTCATCTTTTTGGACTTATACTAGGATATTCAGCAAAACTTAAGAGAAGGGAGAAAGCTAAGGAAAGCCTAGCGAGGTAGCCCAGAATATACGATGAAAAGGTCAATCAGAAGTTTCAATACCAGAATCAACAACAGTGAAAGAAACAGGCAAACAGAGAACCCAATGAAGGGAAACCAAAAGGAGGTACTAAAATTGATTTCGGAAGATCAAATCAAAATCACCTTAATCTTTGGTTTTTCATGAAGTTTGGACCTTGTTTGAGAAACTCGGTGGTTTCACCAAAAACAGGCCAACCCATTGTACCAGGAGGCAAACCTTTGATTCTGTATCTCATCTCATTCCATCTCAACAAAGCTGAGCAAATACAAAGACACAAAACAACCCCACAAATCACCATGAAAACAGCCATTGATGTCCCCACAAGGCTTCAAAAAACCCACTTCAGGGAGGAGCTGTGAAAAAATTATGTTATGGAGTTGCTGCTCTAAGTTCAAATCAAGTCACCAAGTGTATATTTATAGGCAAAGGCATGTTGGGACTACCCTCCCTTATGTACTCAACAGAAAAGGGTGAAAGGCACATAGTCAATCCTGTACACAGCCTATTCAATACTTCCCAAGTCCCCCCCCCCTCCCCCAAAAAAAAAGGAAAAAATAGTAGTAAATGTTACTCATCCGAACACACTTACAGTGAATACCCAACATACTGTGTAAAAAATACAAAAAGTTTTAGCAATCATGCATGGTATGTCGTATAAAGGAGTTACTTTAGCTTAGTTAATAAGATTTTTCATTTTTATTAATTTTCTATCCAATTAAAAATGTATCAATGGAGTGGGAGATTTTTTTTTTTTTTTTTTAACTTGATTACTAATATTTAAAAACTCAGATCGAATTTAGGGATTAATTTTTCTAATATTTATTTTTTTAATCTCAAAACTTAAATTAGATTTTAATTAGAAAAGTGAGATACCTATCACTAAACTCACACAATATTGGTATCTAAAAAAAAAGGGGGGCGAGGGTCTAATTGTGCTTTGGGTATGTGGGTTTTTTTTTTTGGGGGGCGGGGGGGAATAGGATTTAAGGGTCTTGTATTTTTAATATATTGAATTTCTTAATTTTTTGGATGAGAGAGAGAGAAGGGACCTACAGATGAGTGAAAAACCTTGAAAGGAATATGTGAAGGAAGCACATGCAGAGCACCCCATTGGAGGTGGAAGAAAAGCACTCTCATTCCCAGTGCCTCACATGTCTGTCAACAAGATCTGCTCAAGGAATTACAAAAGACACTACAAGACAGTCTCTTGGTTACCATGTGAATAAGTGTGGGGGGAGGGAGGAGAGAGAGGTTATAGCCTTGGGCCCAACCTAACTGCAAGTTTGAAACTTAGACTGGCCCCTAAGCAGCAGCTTCAAGCTGTGGCCTGATTTCCTAGAAACCCGTCACAGTGCTATTGACTACACTTGATCTTAGCCAAATTGCCTGCCGAGGAAGGTATCAGTGCTACTGACTATTGCACTGTTACCATTATTCTCATTATATTTTGAAATCAAAAAATGCTCATGTCACTATTATCCTGTACAATAATTAAACTAAAAGAATCAATTGAATAATAAAATATAATTTAATTAAAAAAGTAATATAACAAAAAAATGTAAAATAAAATAAAATTTAATAAGATAGTTTCACCAATCCGGATATTTTAATGTTCCAATACCAATCAAAATAAATAATACCAATTTTTATTTAACGTACTTATTTAATATACATTATTTGTGAGTTTCGCACATTCCCTCTGACTCTCTCTCTCTCAAAATATATGACTAAAATTTTCGTTATTTCCAGATTTTGTAATTGTAATGATCAACTAAAATTTATTTTTTATATACATTATTATTCAACGATTGGTACATCAAAAAAAAAAATATAGGACTAAAAAATTCTCATCATCATCAGATTTTATCATTTTCAATAATTGACGGGTCAATCCAGACAATATTATTCCTTAAAAATCCAACCTTGTGAAATGATTTTTAAAAACAAGGGAAATTAAGGATTTTGGGTCCTTGACTCGGATCCCATATTCATTTAGGTATTTGTGGATTTTTCTTTGAGGGTTTTATGGTACTTGAAATTGATAAGATTTGCAGCAGTGTCACTTGATAGAAATATACAGATACCTGATTACGTTGGACTTTTGCAGGAGAAAAAGATAAATCCCTTGTTTTCCCCTAATCACATCAATGGAGACTTAGGAATGATCGGTGATTTGGAGTGTTGCTTCTTCAACAGGTAATTTTGAATCTACAGTGCCCTTCATTATGGGCAATCAGATCATCAATAAATTGACCAATTCACGTCAATCATGGCAAAAATCATGATCATTTTTGCCACGCAACTATCCCTATAAACCCAAGAGCCCAAAATTGCTAGTGATATAGTCTTACAAAAGGGTCAATCTACAAGTTCATACAATTAGATTTTCTAAAGAAATTTAAGCGAATTTCCCCATAAATTTTATATATACCCAAGTGTTATGGTTCTTGACACTTGGGTTTCTCTTGAAAATATATATTATCTTTTGGGTAAACTTTCAAAATGTCTGAAATTGTGGATACAAAAGAAATGTCATATATGATTCTTTTGTCCATTTTTGGTCCGAATAAAGTGAAGCATCATCAAAAGGATTCAAAATGAACCCATTGATCCAATATGTATTGTCAACAACCAAGAGTCCCCAACCCTAGTTTCTCCAAGGTTAAGGACTTAACGTCAACCTATGCCACTCTAAGCAAATAGCTCTGCAACAACCAAAGCTTTTTCATCGTCAAACAAGAAATATATTAAAAGATAGAATAATTACAACTAAAACCTCCTAATTTTAGTTAAATTTAACCATAGCTTTCTCAGGGAAGCTTTTTTGGATTGATTTGTTTTACAATTATTAAATAATTAGCTTCATAAATTTTAACTTTTTTGACTCAAACAAGTAGTACGAAAGATAAATTGAAGTTTGCAAAAAGCCGTTAGAAGGTACTTCAACAGGGGAGGCTCTGACGCTCAAATCAGAAAGATTAGTTTTTCGATAGAAATGAAACAGACTGAACAAGAGAGGGTTGATGAAGAGAGTCATGTGGTTTGTGTGTTGGGTGAAGTGTTCCAAGGGAACGTACCTGGACAGTGGCATGTTAGATGCATTTATAGAATGATCTCTCATGAGTCATGTGCATTTGGAGCATTAAGACTTTAATTTTCTTGTGAGAATGTTTGAAAATTTCAGGAGTTTATAGTTAAATATCCCCTAAAGATTTAAAATTTTTATGATTTAGAAAATTTAACAAATCAAGGAGAATCTTCCCTTATTAATTAGATTTCAAAGGTTTCATCCCTTTATCAAGAGGTATGATATTACCTCTGGTCGAAGAGGGTTAACGATTAGTTTCTTACCAATGTTGTCGCTCACAAAACAAAGGGAAATGTGTTGTCTTGAGTTTGTCGAATGTCTTTGAAGGTCACAGATCAATTAGATCACTATTCATAAAAATTATCTTAAGCATCGGGCCGTGTCCGTCATTTGGAAGTTTAAATTCTTACTGATTGACACACACACACACTATATATATATATATATATATATATATATAAAAGAGGATTGTTGGATTATGGATTTATAGGAGTAAATATTATTGGGGTTTTGGTCCCATCAATAATATAACAAAAAATATTTTGAATAATCACATTTAGATTAGCATAGTAATGGTTAAAGTCAAATGACAATAATATGATGTGATTTGTTGCATTGATTAGACCGGAAGACAACAATATATCCTGAGATTTGTTGTATTACCTTTTGGGTGTTAAAATTATATAGGACATCACATCAAAAATTATATTAACTTTCTTTAATAAAAGGTTTTATAATTTATATTAAAGAATTATGTGTTAAAGTATTAAGAATAAAAGGAGATGAATCTTTTTTTTTTTTTTTTTTTTTATTATCACAAACAATCTATTTAGAAGTCACACAACGAACGAACGCCAAGTCCTTGCTAGCAAGTGGGCTGCAACCTTCGCCCATCTACTAACAAATTTGAATAAACAATGGTCATACCTTGAGAAAGAATCCGATAATCATCCACAACAAGGCCGAAAGGGGAAGCTCTAGAAGTGGAGTTCCATAAGGCATTCGTCACACCTAAAGCGTCAATTTTTGTTATAACATTGGATTACCCTTTATTAGAATTTAGATTCAAATTTTTAAAATAAAAGAAATAATATTGAAAGAACTTTTTTTTATAAAGAATTCAATCATAAATTTAGATTAGATAAAATATAATTACGATTACTAATTGGTTAAGAAGAAAAAAATTGGTCTACCCTTTTCTTTTAATTGAGCTAAGGGCTTTACGAATACCCAACAACTCAATCATTTAAGTGAGGGTCCCAAGCAATGGGCAGTCATGATTTCGCGCCTAGCCAATTGTTGAGAAAAATAACTTGATACAAAATCATATCAAATATCATATTGAATCATTAGAATTAAAAATTTAATAAATTGAAATTAAAAACTTAAATTAGATCAAAAATATGCTTGATTCCATAATCGAAAACTAAATATAGTGAAATCTTGATTTAACTGTTGTCTAGACAGAATTCTAGATACGATTTTTCAGGTCATATATATTAGGAGTATTAAAAATTAGAGTGATGCATTGAGTCAGAAATCATAACTTTATTTATAACTGAAAGATGACTTTACTTTCAAATTCATAACAGAATTTTCCTATTTAACTTATCCAGTTACCTTACTGAATTCACATGAATTTAGAACTTTTCAACTATCCTTAAGTCACCATTCGATATTTCCTATTTAACTTATTATAAGTAGTAAATATCTATTAATATCTATATATTTATCTATTTTCATATTCTATCAGATATATTAAATCTAAATTACCAAATTTTTTAAATTTATTAAATCACTTTCATATGAATTTAACTTATGAATTTAAATATATAATTATTTTAACATATAAATTTAATATTGAATTAATAATCCAATACCAACAACTCAAGCTCGAGGAGCTACATTTGTAGCAGCTTCTGCCTTAATTTTTAACCAATCCTCACATTCATTGCCAGCTTGATTGGATTTCTGACATCTAACTTCGACTCAAATATGTATATAGTTGTGAAAAAACTAGAAAAATTGTTGGCATCTTGTTTTACAAATTCCCCCTGCACGATTTCCAATATGCATTGTGATTCTTTTTGACATAAATCCTATCGGGAGACCAACTCTTTTTATGTCCACCTCGTGGAAGAATTGAAATAAGAACAATCCTCCTCCAAGCTCTCTAATGTTGACTCCTTTGCCTGGCCTCCACAATGAGGCCATTGCATGTTTCATCGCGTTAAAGTCTATTAGGCGGTCGGCTAGGAATCTTCCCACGACGCTTCAATTTAATTGCACTTGGAAACTCCCTGTGATCAGAAGTTTAGGTTATAAACAAATTTATTTCTATTTTTACCTTTTTCAAACGCTTAATTTGGGAGTTTAGGAGAAAAAATAAAAGAAAAGAATAAAAATGATAAAATTTTCTTCTGACTTTGTTTGGAAGTTTTAGAAAGATGTAAGTTTTACCAGGAATTAAATATTTTTCTATCACATTTTTAAGAGTAAATCTGGTATATTGAAAAGTTAAAGTGGGTCAAAGTTTTCTTTTTCTTCATTTTCTTCTCACTTTTGGGAAGTAAATTTTTCACATTTTCAATGATAAAAAATCAATCAATTTCTTTTATTTTCTCTCCACATAAAACTCTCAAACAAAATAAATATAATCACTTTCTCTCATAATCTCTTCTCTTGCTCTTGAATCAGTCCATCAAAATATAATGTAAATGATAGTCGAACATTATTCTACATGGGTGGAGGCTGATTATTTTTTATGTGCATATACTGAGACTCGAATCTAAACATATTATAAAAAAAAATGAGAGATGTCTCTTAAATTGAAACTCATCGAGAGAGGCCTGTTATGGCAAATCTCAAAAAGGGTAACAATGTTGGTCAGCCCTCCGCCCTTCAACATTACATCGCCAAAAGTGAAAAGCCTTTTTTCAAGGTTTTCAACAAATAAGAATGGTTATGATGGGAAATCTTGTAAAATGGAAAATTGTAACTGCTTTTCCATTCTGTGTGGAAACAACTTACACCATTTATTGTAAGTCACAACTACTTTTTTGGTTAGAAAATTAAAATAAAGAAGGATATTTTCGCACAATTAACAGCAAAATTTGACAAGTTTTTCAATGGTAAAATAAAATTGGGGCAAGAAATTCAATTACATAGGGTGTTGATAAATAAGTTGAGCTATGGATTCTACACAAATTCCGCATGCGCAAGTGAATGGGCGGAGTGTTGTGAAGGGGTACGGAAGGCGTGCATGATTCTTCAAATCTTAAATCGTGTACAATTGGAGAGAGAGAGAGAGAGAGGGAGGGAGAGAGATATGGGAGGGGGCATTTGACATGCAATTTCCTTCCTTTATATCTTTTCCGCTCTTATTTTGTCTTTTGACTTTTTGGGACGCCGAAGGCTTGTCTTAATGCGGCACAAAAGGTTAATTGGGATAGTGACTTGAAGGAAATACGTGGGTCCATGAAGAGATCCTTGGAAAAGGATTTGACACAATTGATGCACCATCCTCTCTGCTTCCTCTTCTTCTTCTTCTTCCTTTCAATGATCCTCAATTTTCCCTTTATTTCTTCATTATTATTATTTTTTCAAAATTCCTTCAATTATAATTATTATCAAAGAAGCAAACCCATGATTATGGTTCCACTAAAATGTTTAAAGTCCATAAAAAATGCACCCTCGATTTTCCATTATAATGACTTTCTTTCTATCTTCTTCTTCTTTTCATTTTTCATACCGTGAGATTATGTTTCAGAAAAAATTGGCATGCAAAGGACAAGAACCAAAAAGTGATAAACCCAAAGTTAATGAAGGAAGAAAATGACCCTATGTTTCTGTTGAGTAATTTTCTCATCCCTCCCTTTTTCCACAAATGAGGATATTTGATCTTTGTGGATGCTAATTAAATGTCTAAAGTTGCTCCATTTGTCCATAACCACATGATTGGTCAATTTTTCAATTTTTTTTTCCAAAGTTTTGAAATGTTTGTCTTGAAAGTAGTACAAAAGCAGAATTAAAATTTTTAAACAAATTTTCACTCAAATCGAAACATTGCAAACCGTAAATTATTTTATCAATTTTAAAATCTTAATCAGTTGAATCAGTTAATACTCTGATGTGATTTTTAATAGTAATTTACGTTAATCATTAAGGAAAACTGTGTTAATCATAGATTTTTCAACATGATTAGAAAACCGATTGATTCCTGTCTCCTTTGTAATCAAGGATACATATGTATGAGCCTGTAGAACAGATCAAGGTCGTAAATCTGAAATAAAAGATAAAGGCAAGCCATGGTTGCACGAATGAAGACACTAGAACTCCTAATAAATCAAAAAACAAGGGGAGGGTCAAAATCAATATACTTGTACAAAAATGTTTTCCCAAAATTTCAATGGCTGTGATCAGTTTCCAATCAAACACACTGTACAGTGAAATGTAAGTATACCCCAAGTTCTACTGTAGCAGTCAATGACAGTTTTGGATATGGACATCACGAAGGGGGGGTGGTTTAGCATTTTGTACAAATGGATATTTATTAAACAGGACACATGATCCCCTATTTATGAGTGACAAATGGGATATTGGGCACCTTTTGTTCTCATTATTTGGCTCCTCTAAATTCGACAGTGGGAAATTCCCTTTGTATGAGGTCGTCATATTAAATCAAACTTTATAAAAAAAATATATACATGTATGTACTCTTATATTATATCTAACTTACATGCTTATATGTGTCATATTATAATTATTTATTTTAAATATAATATTTTTTTTATAAATAAGTAGTTATTTGATATTTATGTTTTAATTTTGAGTTTAGTTTTTATTTTTTCTCAAATTCTTTTAGTATTAAGAGAAAAGAAAAATAAAGGAATATTGCCGACAATAGGTTGTCAATTAATAGGAATACATATGATTGAATAAATGAAAACAAAAGAGAAAAAAGGAATTGTTGTTGTTAATAATTAATATAAAAAAGGGGAAATGGGGGGAGGAAATAATAATAATGGAGGTGGGGGAGGAGGATCGGCATCCAAGCTGGCAGGGGCAGAAGAGGACAAAGAGAGACCCTCGTGCAACTGGGAAGGTTTCAATGTACATCACTACTTTAATTTAATGAAGCAAAAGGGCCGTCTATTTCAAACCCCCCCTGCATGTGTGCGTGTGGGTAGACATTCCTCTCTCTCCCCCACTTGTATCTTTGGGGTGTAAATCGTATCATGTCATGCTTAATAATATCATATCGTATTCATATTTTAAAAATTTAAATTTATACATGATTTCTATTGATATTTACTTTATTTATAATCATATGATATCATATTTACTTATTTAATCTAATTTAATTTATAATTAAATTAAAATAATTTACTCAATTCGTTACTTACCAATTTATTTTATCATAATTTTAAAATTTAAAAATTTTTTAAATATAAAATATCTATAAATAAAAATATCATAACACTAATCATATTATTATATCATTTACAATAGTAAAATACTTAAAATATTACAATTTTTTACATAATTTTATCAAGTTAAACAGGTCGACTCATTAATTTTGACATGACACGACCGGTTTAATTTTAATCGGGTTATCTGTTTGACCTAACAGGTTAATACGACATGACCTATTTTTAAATAAGTTGTAATTGTGTCAACCTGTTTATGACTCGAAACAGGTTCGTATTGATCCAAACCCATCAATTTCACCTACTTGTATCTCAAATTATATTTTAATTAATTTAATTTAAATATTTATATAAACTCTCTTTAAAAAATAACTCATTTAACAAATTTAATTTTTATTTTTAAATTTTAAATTTTAAATTTAATTAAAAAATATTTTATTTTATTAGATTAATTATCTATTAATCCCCTCTCTCGTCAGTTCTAATTCTCTCTCTATCCTTTGGTGTGTGTACGTGCACATGTGTATACGTGTGTGTGTGTGCGTGTGTGTTAAGTGTCATCTCAGTGCTGTGCTGTGCAGTGCCGTGCAAACCCACTAGATGGATGGGGGTAGGCTCCATGCATTGACGCGTCCCTATCATCTTCCCATCCCCCCATAATTAAGGGAATTTTGGAGAATCAATGCGTACGTATGTATTTGACTTCTCTATATCACAATGTGTTTATTATTCTATATGAATGAAATAGAGCTTCAATTTTCTATTCTAAACCTTTTAATTCCCAAAATATATTAAATTTAACTAAAATTTGATTCCAGTCACTAACATTTGTATGCCCATCTGGGTATTAAGGTCCTTTTTTAAAAAATAGAAAGGTTAAAAGGTTTTGCTCGATTTAAATAATCTATGCTTATTTGTCCACGAGCTAATCTATACGAGAAGATGGGAAGTAAAATCTTTAAACTATTACTCATTCAAAAAAGAAAAATTTGAACATTAGTTGGCAAAAAAGGCAAGTGGGTGGGACGTTTAATCAACGCTTTTGGCTCTACCCCTAAAATTAAGGGCATTTTTTAATATTATTTCATGTATTGCATTGTGGGTGTCCTTATTATCCGCACGAAAGAGATGGGGCGGGGGCAAGGCAATGGGGGGTTGTGAGTGGTTTCTTTCCCTCAGGCTCACTGCAGATTGATGATTGCGTGCACGTGTGGGTACGTATATCCACGTGCACTCGTTCTCTTCAATGAATTGATTGATCTCTCTTTTTGTCTTCATGCTTATCTCTCTGATATTTCTCTCTCTTAGCCTTCCCTTGATTCAATTTAATTTCATTTTCAGTTTTCTAAAGCTTATTTATGGGCCCACCATTTGGGAACACCAGCTTCCCCCGCCGCTGCTCTACAATTTGTTTCATATCTATTGTACAAAAAAGTTTATAACTATACAAAATTATTATAAATTTATATAAAAATTTACTGCTCTAGTTAATAAATACTATAAATAAATTAAAATATAAATATAACAATAATGGCTCAATGATTTTGAGGGTTTAAAATCAACTTAGATCCATAGTTATTTTTTTTTTCATAAATAGACTATTCTGTTATTATTTAATATTATAGTTATTGATAATATGATTTCAAGAGACAAAAAAGAATATCCGATTAGTTATAATTTATTTTATAAAAATAATAGAATAGTTATATTTTATAATAAAAAATTAAAATGAATGAATATGTAATTATTAATTATAAGAAAATTAACATAAAAATAAAGGTTATAATTAAATATAAAAAATATATAAATATAAAAATATAAAAATTTTTATATAAATATTAATTAATTTAATATGTTAAACCGTTTTAAAAACATAAAATATTTCACAGACATTTCAAAGGCAAAACATGATAGTGTTGAAAAATTTATGTGCATTAGAGGTGCCAAGTAGCATGGAAGTAATGGTTTAATTTAATTGAGGGCCAATGAAACTCAAATTAAATTATTCTTAGTTTAAAAATTTATTTATATACTATGATCGTAATTCGTTTTATGGAGAAATTATATCAGGTTACAAAACTTTATATGCTTTAATAATATTTTTTTTATTCTTATTAAAAATATTATAAATAAAATAAAATAAAATAAAATAATATGGAGAAATCAAAACAGTGCTCTTATGTAAATTTGGTTGTTACATGTCATTTACTAAAAGGCGATGCAGTAATGGCAATTCTGTTATTTTGGTAAGTGTCGTTTTCAGTCTACTGTTTAAAGTGTAACTAGACTGCAGACCACCCTTGTCCTCGTAATTTACCTTACGAAGAAGAAAAATGTTACCCCCTGAGATGAGATGAAAATGTCAAAAAAGCAAGATTGTAACTGTCACTGTTAACCGAATTAACTGCGTTATTTCACTTTCACCATCTCTCTCTCTCTCTCTCTCTCTCTCTCGCAACCCCTTTTGTCCACCTTTCCTTTCGGCGGACTTAATTAAAAAAGCTGCTCTGCGTGCGTGCGTGCGTGGGTGCGCGCGCGCGCGCGCGCGGGCGGACAGGTCTATGGTGCAGTTCTATCTCTCTAGGGTAGACTCCACAAATTCCCACGAATAATCTTGAATTTAGTTTGCTGTTCTATGTAGCTTCTTTAGTTCTTCTGAGTTCTGACCGTACACGATAAATGTCAGTCTGTACCCTCTTTTCTTTCTTTAAAAAATTATTTTAATTACAAAGATTATAAATAAAATAAAATAAAATAATTATCGTTTTTATTTTACTTAAAATTTGATTTTAAATTTTTGATGATTCCATTAAATTATATAAAATTTTAAATATGAAAATAGGATCGATACGAAACTTCAATACGTAACATACAAAAAATGACACATTTTTTTAGAACCCAGCTGTGGGGAACAGTGGAAGTGACAGACACAGGACACTTCCCATCCTCCTACATCCCCCCATCCATCGTTCCCATACAAGTTGAGATTCGATTTTTGGTCATAGATAAATAAATAAATAAGACCAAAATTTTCGGGGCAAGTGCTTGAAAAGGTATACAGGGTCTTTTATTAATTTTTTTCTTATATTTAAAAATTCAATTAATCAGTTTTATTTTAAGTAATTTTAAGATTTAATCTAGACACTAACACTCTTGCTATTTATTTTTTTTATTTTTAAAATTTAAAATAAAACATTAATTAAAATAGTATTGTGTATTGTTGAACTATTAAATAATAATGAAAGTATAAAATAATTGTAGTTAAAATAAGAATATTAAAATATATTTATGATAAAATTAAAAAATATAAAATTAGAAATAAAGAAATATGTAATAATTTTGGAGTTAGTTCAATTATTGATAAAAATATGAGAATACCAAGATGATTTGAATATATACAACGAAAATCAAAAGATGAAAACTTAAATATAAGAAATTAAATAAAATATAGAGTTAAACTGTTAAAAATTTGAACGTAAATTATTTATAAAAATATGATAATTATAAATTTAATTGAGAAATATAATTTTAAATAAGCGTGAGTGATGTAAGATAATACGTACAAAATCAATACTTTTGTATTTTAAAGTTTTTTTTTTAATTTTAATTTTTTAATATATATTTTTTAAATAAATTGAATTTAAAAATTTGAAATAGAAAATTTAAATTATCGCCGTCCTTGTCTTTGTCGGAGAGTATTGTCATTAAATTCAAATAGAATAAAATCGATCAAAAAGATCTTTCACTGTTCTGCTGAGCAATGACAGTTAAATATTTTCACTTTTGACTTCATGTGGATCATGTAGCCTCCCGTTTCCCAAGATGCCGAGGAGAGCACAGTGGGGATGAAAAACTTTTTATAATCTTAAAATATCAAATTTAAATCATAATTCTTATTTTTAAAATGAATTCATCATCAGAGACTTACCAAAATATTAAAAACAATATTTATAATTGACTATTAAGCTTGTTCTTATAGTTATCACCCACATTCGTAGTTATTGATAAACCAAACTTAGTTATTATTACTGTCGTTTTAACTATTGGGTTAGTTAAATTAGATGTGTGATTGATTATTTCTAAGTATGATTGAGATTCGATTTTCGTTAAAAATATTGGATTTTCATGTGTATGGAGCATTCTCTGTTGGAAGACCCACCCTCCTAAAGGGGCTACTGTAGTGGTCGGTCCGAATTAATCGGGACAAAACTCTAAATACTATACAGTGTCCAAAATATGGTAAAAAAAAAAAAAAAGTGTCGCTTTGGCTCAAATGCACCCTCTCTTCCGGGGCACACTCGGGTCGTTAATGCAATGGTTGTATCTGTCTCTAAAAGGCTAAATCAAATTAAATTGATTTAATAGGAATTATAATTTAATTAGATTTTCAACATACATTGCCACACAAATGGGTATTTCCCCCATTACATGTCAATTTATAAGTGATTTTGTCTAATCAAATTCAGTTTAACAACATACAAGTTCAAGTGAGTGATGGTGAACCACTCGATGAACCAGTGGAGCAGGTTGGAGACAATACGATTCAAGGGACTTACCAAAAATATGTGCTCTCGGACTTTAGTCTTGGGGGATGAGTCAGCCATTTAAAACCTTACCATGAACAAAGGTGACTCGAGAATATCGAGTAACGTAGGACAATGCATTAGGTTACAGCAGTTGTTGGGTCTATTCAAGAGGTGGCGTTTCTAAGCTAATTTTTTCATTTCTTAATTTAGAAATCAAAATTTGATTAAGAAATTTAATATGTTTATCGAGTAAATCGATTGTCCATGGGTTCCGTATAGGTATTTTGTATTCTATGTTCAGATGGGATGTATTGGGTGGTCATAAGGGTCATTGGCACCGATTTACTTGTTGATTATATAATTGTTTTCTAGTACTCTATTAAGTTTTCATATTAAATTAGGATGGTTTATTGATTACTATGTTAATATATGGAGAGGAGAGTGGTCGAATCTCCCAAGTTCGGATGTTGCATTTTTAGTTACATTTGTTTGTTTACTTCCGCATGCATGTTGATTGCTTTTATTAGGTGTGTGATATGTTGTCATAGTTGATCCTTGCCACCTAATATGAATAAAATTTATGTATAAACAAAAAAAATCTAGTTCTCTTCTTACCTTTGTCCGAGCCCTTGCAGTCATTGAGGAATTATTAGATCATGATAACTTGTAAACATTTTCCTTCAAAGTTATTTATTTTTCTAAGAGGACCCATCCAAAAAAAAAAAAAAAAAATAGTGCTCTAAACAAAATGGGGTCCTTAAATACTTGGCACCTCAACATACTTGCTCAATTCAACTCATATGGATCTATTAACTTGTCCAATAGGCCTTTTTAAGCACAAGAAGTAGATTTAAACAACTTCGATTCCCTCTTGTAAATATGTGAATAGGAAAATTCGAAGAAACACATTTAAATTGCATTTGCTATGTATGCAATGCAAGCTAAGACAACATTGTTTTACAGAGGATTAGGGATTATGAGCTCATGGAAAAATAAAATTTGCCAGAGAGAAATTGGTGTGCTTCCAACCAACATATTGCAAAAGATTCTTCTTTCCTAGCCCTTTCAGTTGGCTCCACAACACTCGACTCCACCCCCCCTCTTCTCCCCCCACAAGCTCAAGGGCACCCTACCCCCCCATGTGTGAAGGTCCCCATAACATTTTGTTTTGATGCTCTTGAGTGCTTGTCTTTGCTCTTGTTTCTTTTCATTCTTCTCTGTATTTTCTACATTCCATTTTATTTCCCCCCCTTTTTATTTTCCTTCTTTCATTTGGCCCACATTAGGTAACTCCTCCCTTTGAAAAGGGGTACCAAAACCCATGTGATACGGTGCCTGCTTGGCCACAATGAGCAATTGAGACTCACTTCATGTGGGCCTATCTTTGGATAGAGCTCCTTCTCATTTATCACACAAAATTCAAAATAGAGGAAAAGAAAGATAAAAATATGAGATGCTGCAATGGTCCATGAACCCATTCATATGAAGTAAGATTGTTTCTTTGGGCCAATAATTTATCCGAGCGCTTCATCAATACCATATGAATAAATTAATTTATAAGTCTTCTCAATGGAATCATTATCGTATTATTGATAAAAAAATTAACAACCAACTCAAAGTGACACTTCTTATTTTGGTACATTAATTTACGAGTATTTATGGGTCGAGCGGGTACCAGATATTCTTTTCTTTTTTTTTTTTTTGGTTTCCCACTCAGTATCTGGAGTTTTGTCCCGATTAATCCGAATCGACCTACTGTCAAGCCCTTTTCGAGAGGAGGTATTCCAACGTGAATTTTTTCATACCCATAGAGAGTCGAACTCAGACCATGATTAAGAGAACTCAGTTCCCTTCCAACCGAGCCAACTAACATTCTTGCGGTACTAGATATTCTTTTAATCAATGGGGGCGGGTTTGAATTTTCTTGAAATAGAAAAAAATAAATAAATTCTCATACTCGAGATAAAGGGTTCCCATTTCCGGTGTTTACATGGAAATTTTGAAAATTTATCCATCTTTAATTATGGAAATTGAAATGGATACATGCACTTCTTGATAGGAGCAAAGAAGGGAAGGGCAACCTGCTAATCATCCGGTCGTTCTGAGTTCTAGGCCATGTATATGAGGCCACATCCTTCCCGGCTTTCCCATGATGTTGTGGGGACTAAATCAAATGTGGTCACATTGAATTTTTGCGCAAGATTGAAGGAACATCAAATTGATGGATCAAGATTTGGGTAATTTTTGCAATTTTAATCTTCTTAGCCCTCCTTTTTCTGGAAAAGAAAAAAAGATGTTATGTTTTCCTCGCACTGCAAAAATGTATAGTATGGTAAAAGAGTAAGAAATATTAATCTTAAAATTACAGATATAGATGAAATAAAATAGATTTTTATCCTTTCTAATTGTATCGGTTTTAATAATAATTGCTTATTAATTGAATAATAAACAATCTTATCAAATCAAGTAATTTTGGTATTAAGGAAGTTAAAATGCAATTAAGAAATAGGATGACGAACCATTAATACGTAGGTTTAGTGACAAGATCTCCTTTAATAAAGATCTTAAATTTAAATTTTAAAAATAAAAAAATAAATATTGGAGAGTCATCTCTTAAATTATATCTCATAACTATTTAAATTGGAGTAATCAATAAGTTTTCATGTGGTATTATAAAAAAAAAAAAAAAAAAAAAAAAGGGAAGGTCGATGAAAGTGGGCTTGTGTTCTCGAAACATCCTTTGGATTGGGCCCTACTTGGGATCATTTCTGATGAATCTAATAATTTAAAGACGTATAATGGGAACAAAGATCTATGAACGTGTCAGGGATTTTTAGGTCAACTAACGAAGAAATTAATGTTGTAGTTAGACATATCCATTTTGATTAGCATCCAATAGAGACAATGATTAAAAGGATCTCTCTCTCTCTCTCTCCCTCTCACTCTCTCTACCAATAACATGAAGCCCATTATTCTCGCACAAAGCAACATCGAAGCATGTTACTAGCAAAAGTAATATTAATTAAGTCATATAGATCTGA
Source organism: Dillenia turbinata (assembly GCA_037126225.1). Classification (NCBI taxonomy): domain Eukaryota; kingdom Viridiplantae; phylum Streptophyta; class Magnoliopsida; order Dilleniales; family Dilleniaceae; genus Dillenia; species Dillenia turbinata. Next base: position 21,717,442 of record JBAMMX010000014.1, on the reverse strand, counting down.
TTCCATAAAAACTATGAACTTATGATTATGTTAAGGATTGGTAGCATGTGTAAGATGCTCCCCTAACCTACCACACAACTCACATGTTGACACTAAGCTCCAAGGTTTTCATGTAATGTACTTAGCAATTTGGTAATTAAGTACTTAATCATAAGTCTGCACTTACACCAAGTCAGAAAAATTTCAGCTCTTTGACTGAGCTCTTTTGAATCTGCACCATCTTTTGGACTTTTGATTCAACTGTCTCTCACAAAAAATTATTGTTATAAAGTATTTTTCTAAAAAAAATACAATAATTTAGTATCATATTTTAGTATACTCTTTAAAAATAGCCTCAGAAAGAGTCAATCTCTAATTGGGTCCTGTAGTATTTAAATCGGATTAATCGAATAATTCGGATACCGGTTGTTCAAGTACAAAAAAAAAATTAGTATGCTCTTTTTGTTGTCAGGTCTCTAGTATATCAAAAAAAAAAAAAACACTTTGAAATTAATTTTAATTTTGTCGTGTATTTCTAGTAATTATAATAACAATAATAATAGTATAAAAATCACATAAAATATAGAATTTCACCCAGAAAAGGTTTTTCTTTTTTTTTTTTTAGTTTAATGTAGGGGAGAAAAATCAAAGGCTCTCATGGATGTGATTATTTAAATATAGACAACAAGAAATGAATCTTAAGCCGAAAAAAAGGCATTTTTTTTTTCTTTTTTAAAATTCTAAATAAGCAAGTGGAACAATTAAGTCTTCATCAAAACTTGGATTCAGGTTGTGATCGGAAAAGAGCCTTCACCTTTCATATAATGCAGAGCAACGTTGTCAAACATTTTAAGATTAAAAAGAGCACACACATCAATCTTAAAAATATTCTGATCAAAATTCTGAAAAGTAATCAAGAAAAAATTGAAAAAGAAAATTCTCCTCTCCTAGTTGGATAATGATGAACCAATAAATAATCTGAAAACTCAATTATTGAATTATCTAGGACCATTGAGATGCCCCGGAAATATGCATGACTAGGGCCACGGTTGTCGGGTCATCAGGGTGGTCGAATTGCTCATCATCACCATCCGAGACTTAGACACAAATTTTATTTTAATTTTTTTTTCCTGAAGATAATTTTTCTTTAAATGAATTTTCTAATTTTCAGCACCTCCGAACAGCCCCTTTTAAGTGTAGTCCACTATACATGCAATGCAAAATGGAGGCACATTTTGTGTATATTCTTGAACCCAAAAAGAGGTATTGATATCTTCACAAAATCATAACACTTAAACTTTTTATAATATACATCAGGGGTTTATTAACATATTAATGTATTGTGATCTTGAGATGCATTACAATGCTTTAGTGGATGCTAACTTGCATCATACGTGCCTAATTCATTGTAACAAAAGCCTTTATGGTAGTATCACTAAGGGTGAGAAATTTCTGGGTAGGAGAAGAGTTGTTCCCTTGTTTCTTCCATCGATAGTGCGGTTTAATCATCATGGGACTTAAAAAATTTCAAGAAATCTTTTGCCCTTTAGTATAGGTTATTTATTTATTTATTTTTATTTATTTTGGTATTCCTATCACTAATATCTGGAGTTATATTTCGATTAATTTGGTTCGAATATCTACAGAAATCCTATTTAGATGACAGCTTTCACAGTATAATATTTTTCATTTCTAAGTTTCGAATTCGATAATTGATTAAGGGATCTAGTACTTTCACTAACCCACTTGTCTGTTGATTCATTTATTATAGTTTTTAGAGGACAGTATGTATTTCTTTGAAATTCTCTTTGTTTTATGGTCACTGTCCGGGCTCCCTTTCCTTCCTATGCCATGCTCTCCCGGCGCGCGCAGGCCTACCACGCTTCGCGCCTGCCGTTATACCATATGGAAAACAATTGATCCCTTATTAACCTCGTTGATGTATTTCATAATACGAGCCATTTCTGTTCTCTCGACAGTAAGGGCCCAAATTCTCAACCAAAAGGCCGAAATTTCTAAGTTCACGTTTTGTTACTCCAGTGGAAGAACACTAAAACCTTACATCAAGTGGTCGGATTCGAATTTTAGTAGTGATAAAAATGATATTGGGAGAACTCTTTTCAAATGAGGACCCGATAGTGGCTCAGCCTCAATTTGTCAGAGCCAAATTATGGATACAAGGTAATAGATCAAGTCCTGAGTGCGGGAAAAAAAAAAGAAAAGAAATTTCTAAGCTCAGGTCCATTGATTTAGGCCGGGTGTTCTTCCGTGGCTGACACAACAGTGAGTCGATCTTAAATCTCAACCCAGGAATCAACAGATCTACTTTCACATTGCGGAGTCCAGACGTGAAGGGACGTAGTGAATCCTATTAATGACTTCAAATCACAAACATTATTAGACTGATGAATTCAAAATACATATGGGGTTGAAACTGACAGAACCATATGGATTGCGAGTTGAAGCAGAGTGATTAAATTGTTGAAGAGTCAAATTTGACCAAAATTCACTTATGGTTAGTTGGTCCGATGGCTGCACAATGGTATTCTTTATATAAGGTTTTGATTTTAAGTTTTGTGTACAGTGAAAACAAGAGCCGGAGAGTTTTGCCGTTCAATTCAGTTTGAAATGGATTTATTTGGATCTAACATTATTATTGAATATCGATATTTAAAAAAAAAAAATTGACCAAAATCCTAGTCGCTTGTGATTAACAAGGAAAAAGCATTTTTAACAAAGACAATGCTATCTTATTGAAAAGCTCCAATTGAAGACTTCATCACGCGGCCGATTGCTTCCCCTTCTATGGTTTGCTAGCTGTTTTAAGATCCATCCTGCAATACATGTTCTCTTGTTAAAATTTCTACACACAAAAAAATATATATATATATATATATATATATATATATATATATATATATATAAAATTTTCTGAGAACAAACAACATTTTAAATAATTTTAGTGGCATCTTTAAGAGTCTTAGTGGCATTTCTATGACTTTGTGTTATTTTTGAGATTTTAGGATTATTTTTTTCAAATGCATTAAAAGTGTACATATTTAAAATTTTTTTCCCTGCCTACATATATCATCAGATCTTGTTAATGTCATAATATTAGCTTACCACACAAGCGTGCACATCGCCGAGACCACATAATTGCCTGCCATTCAGAGTGTCCAAGGCCTGAAATGATCCTCCTCCCTCACTTCTCTGCATTCAGAATCAAGCATATGAAGAAAAATGCTTAGGTTTAAACTTTAAACAAAAAGGGCAATTTGCATGAGGAAGTTCATATCTTGTACTGAATTTATTTTGGGTTGCGCCTGACCCAAAAATCACTTTGGGCTGGGTCAACCTCGATCGGGCTTGTCTTAGACCAGATAAATGTTGAGCTGCCCGAGTTTGACCTGTCCCACCCAAGGATTGGGTATACGGTTAATCATGGGCCAACTAGATTAAATAACATCCTAGTATGTTTTTAAAATCTTTTTACATAATTTAAAAAATATTTTTACCATTTCAAAATTACTTAACATTGAAAATTTTAATTTTAATTTTAAGTTTTTTTTTTTTTTTTTTTTTTTTTTTTTTTTTTAACACTAATATGGATTATTTTGTTGCATTTAATCCATGGTGCGTTACAATTGAGGCATTTAGATGAAAGAAATATCGACGACTAAGAATACTGGTATCTCTTAAAAGAGATTTCAGATTTGAGTCTTACAGATAGAGAAAATAGATGTCAGGAAAGTTTTGTTTCTTAAGGGTTTAACTCAACTCAAATTGGACTTAGTCAGATTTACCATAATTGCCAGATATCTATATTTATACCCCAGAAAAATTTAGACGAAAGAAATTCATACCTTGTAAAAGTCGACTGCGACAAAGTTCGCCCATCGATTGCCTGAAGCAGCATGACATGTGTCGAGCATGTTAATCAAGTTATTAGAATTATCCTCACATGAAAATTGGTTCAGGGGAACTGTTCTGAAATAGTTCACTAAGACCAAGGACTTAGTCCTGTCACCAAGTGACGATGACTCTGCTCTATTAGGGCATTTTCCAGCCTCCATTCCACCATCTCCATCTACATGTCATGTTCAAAAGCAAGGGTAAGACAAACAAAATGTACGATTAAATGCTAGATGCATGACTACAATTTTAAGGATTCTCACATTCGTTTTCAACCATGAAATTCCACTGGTATGCAATGCCTTCGGTATCCTGTTTCGATTTTTTTGAAGTGAAAACGACCAGTCTTTGGTTCTTCGCCACCATGTCACTAACCAGAGGCCAATCTTCACCATTTCGTGGCATACTTGTTATGGGAAACCAATACTTCTTCAATCCTGCATCTGTGAAGACCTTGGTTAATCCATTGGGAGCTTCTACATAGTCTTCTAACATCAATGTCACGATCTCCGATGGATTCGCCGCTAAGAATGCTTCAATTTCCTTCAAAGTATCTATGGCCGGCCCCTTAGACAATCATAGTTTTGAGTGTTAGAGATAATCATGATGCGGTTGTCAGTTACATTTTCCACCTAAAGTCGAGAGCATAGAAACTTACGAAAGCAGTGAAGTCATAGCACTTTCCACCAAAGGAATGGCACAACCAAACATCACCTTTGAAGTCATATGTGTCGAGCATTAGGGCGCGAACTCCATTCTAGTGAAACCCAAGTCAAGCAAGTCTCAATGAATGTTTTCAACTAAAAGTAGGAGAGTGTATGGTGTTTGGTTTTAGTGATACTCACATTTAGTTGTTGGGTGATGCTATCTTCTTGATTGGTGAAGGTGAGGCGAATGGCTTCGGGGTGAGCTGCAAACAGTGCTGACCCTTCAATGGCAAATGAATTGTGGGTTGTCAGAAAGGCATACTTGTTGTATGGGAGAGAGTTGTTCTGTCACCAAAGGAGAACAGTAAAAACCATGCTGCAAAAGATTTCTCTCCTTTGACGATGCAAAATGCATTGCTTTACCGATTTACAAAAGAATATTAAATCTTTTAATCAAAATTTAAAATCAAATTCAGATTCGAATCTTGAGAATAAAAAGAACTATGTTGGAAGAACTCTTCTTAAAGAGAATGATTATTCGAAACATGTCTCCAGATATCAGTTGGCCGGTACCCAAAAAAAGAAAATGCAAAATGCATGGCATTACCGTAGGCTTTTGTCCCTTACAACACCTGTGTTCTAACATTGTGCCATCGATCATGTTCAAAAACTAGTTGACACCCTAATTATTACCAACTACACTTAAAATCTTTGATCTTTATATTCGAACTCCTTATCAAGATGCAAAAGAATAATAATAATAATAATAATAATAATATATCATTCAACTAATTGAAAAGTAGTTTTATAAAATATAGTATCAGAGTTTTTAGAAAATCCTAAAATTAGTCATGTTTAAACCCTCTTTTGCTTTATTATAAGTAATTAATAATATATCTTTCTTCTTTATTTAAAAAAAATATTTTGTAATATTTAAAAATATTTCCTCTCCATGAATAAGGCACATTCTTTTTTTTATTTTTTTATTTTTTTAAAAATTGTACGCAAAATCTAACCCAAAAGCAGTATATATACTGTTTTTATGCTCTACCTATCTATTTAAATTACTTATTCAAAATATTAGAAAAGTATTATCTCAAAAATAAGTATATTTAAAGGCGTAAAATCCATTAACACTCATTATCAATATTTATTTTGACACCATTTTCTAATCGTAAAATTAAAGTCCATCTGACGACTGAAATTAGATATAGTCTTTTTGATATTTAATACCATTTATTCTTTTTTCTATTTATTTTAATATAATCTCTTTTATTTTAAATAGTATTAAATATTTAAAAGGTTGCATATAACGTCAATTATTAAATTAAGTTTAAATTTACGGTTAAAAAAAGATGTTAAAGTAACACATCAAAGGATGCAGCCCCATATTTAAAACTCCCCTTTTTTCCATAAATTGGGGTTTATGGCGTACATGTACAAAAAAAAAAAAGAAGAAAAAAGATTAGTATTTTTTCCAATAATAACTGGAAGGTGAAAAGAGAAATACGAGGATAAGATGAATTCTTGGAAAAAAGTTCGAATTAGATTTTTTGTTAACAAAATTTTTGTTAACTAAATTTGGCTGAGTATCTTGTTTAAAAGATATTAAGATTCAATCATCAGATCAAATAATGTTTTTAAAATCAAATCGATTTGATCAGAAATCATTTTATAGTCCGATTTGATTTTCACTATTAAATCGAATGAAATTAAATCCGATCAAAACTGTATGAAATCGGTCAAAAACAGTAAAATCAATGAACTATTTAAAACGGTCCAAAGAAATATATACTCTATTTTATTTTAAAATATATAATATACAAATTATATACATGATATCATTTTTTATACATATTATATTATTTTAAAATATATAATTTATAAATTATATATATATACATGACATCATGATATTATTCAATTCGTAAAATGGTTTGACTAATTTAATTAAGGAATTAATGAATTGATAGATTGACCAAATTATTTATTGATTCGATTTTAGAAAGATTTAGATCAAATAAGTATTGATCTTTTATTAACAAATTTGACAAAGCGTCCCTCACTCTCACCAAATCCAATCAATGCCTCAATCTTTCCTAATAAACCTCTCTTGCTCAAGCCAAAATTATAAAGTTTCCTATAGATTTAGCTTTGACTTTCATTTCTCTCTCCCTCACCAACTAAATTTTAGCCGAGGAAAAACAAAATAGAAAAAGATTATTGATTAAGCATGGCTGCCTTGCCTAGTAACAATTTTCATAGAAGTTTATTTTCGAGTATTTTAATGACAACAAAAGGCTAGCATTTTGTAATACAGGGGAGAGAGAAGCAAATTAAAGCATTACCAGAAGCTTGAACTGATTTGTAGTAATTGTTCTAACACATCTTGAACCTTGAAAATCTGCTAAGCATGAAAAGCAATAAAGCCCTGCCTCACAATCTGCATCCGACGAACACTTTTCTTCCACCTGTAACAATTCCATGACTCACATTATATAAGATCAAATTCTTCCCCCCCCCCCCGGGCCGGGGAAAAAAAAAGAAAAAAGATAACATATATATATAGAGAGAGATATATATATATAGAGAGAGAGAGAGAGAGAAAGATATATATATATATAGAGAGAGAGAGAGAGAGAGATTAGTTTACCATGCCTTGACCAATGGGGAAATCAGCAGCAGCAGCAACAGCACTAAAGAGAACCAACACTAGGACCGAAATCATGTTTTTCTGAATCCCCATTTGATAAAGACTTGTGAAATGAGTTGGGGAATGATAAGAGACGCCATGAAGATATACACATATATATATATAAACAATCCTCATAATTTAATGGGTATGGTATGAATGTATTTTATGGGATATTGGTAATGATAACGATTTGGAATTCCTAAAGGAAACTATTAAAAAAGGACAAACCAAATTTAATATTTGCTGTGTTTTGGCCTTCGGTTTTGGCCTCAGTAGAATACCAAACGAACAGATCTTTTTAATGTTATAGGAAAATAGAGGGAGTGGCAGAGAATATTTAGGGATTTTTATTTCAAACTTTTGAAATCTTAAGTAGAATGATTTTCCCCCCTTCTTTTCTTTTGTCCATCGCAGTTGGTCCAATCACCAGTCTTACGAATTTCAAAGAACAAATATTGCACGTTATATGTTATTCCTATTATAAAAAAATGCCACTCATGCACTCAACTCGACACATACATCTACTAAGGTATCAAATTATGATTTGGATGCTAAAAACACTTTTGCTATATCAAGAGATTTATGAGTGAAAGAAGAGAAGTGCAATAATCTCACCAAACCTTTAATTATAGTATGGATAGGAAAGATTTTTCTTTTTGGTTTAACAACGGGATATTAAATTTTTTAAATTAAGATTTTAAATTCGAATCTTACAAAAGAAAAAATCATTAATACTTAAATTGGATTTTATAATTATTCAAATTGAATTTGTCAAATTTTTATATACCAGAGATCACGTAAGAAAATGATAGTAAAGATTTAAGAAGTGCTTATTTTTCCTTTTTTTTTTTTTTAATTAGAGCTTTTGTTATTGACAAAACAAACACTGCACTAAGAAAATAAGAATTTGAAAATAGATACTGATGGACATTGATAGTACATATACCAAATAATGTGAAGCCCATAATCCATTAAACTCAAAAGTCCACATGAGCCATTCTAGCGCACATCGATCACCTCTTCTCCCTGATAACCATTTGCTCGGTACCTCAACTGATCGGTGCTCGACGATCGTTACTTAATCTATCGATGTAATGTTCACTCCCCTCGAATCACGCAAGCAATCTTACGAAAACAAAAAGAGAATATACAATCGTAACAGATAAGGGAAAGAATTCCCAAGACGATCTAAACTTTCTATATCGATAAGATTTTATAATCATTGAATATCTCACACCATGATTCTATGAAATCTCGAGACATTCTCAGAAGGAAACTAAGATTTTATCACTCCGCGGACACATGGCTCTCATGTCTGAAAAATACATAAACTCTATGAGCCTATCGCCCAGGTAAGTTTTCTTGGCCTCCACAGAGCACACGAATCAAGTAGAGCTTTTTCTCTCTCTGCAATCAGTTTGTTCTTTCCTTTCGAAAATCACTCTCTGACTTGAATATCGGAGCTCTCTCGTTGGAATACTATCTGGTGGTCTTTTGTAGGTCTTATCGGTCGAGATCGTCAAGAGATCAAGTCCTCCCATTCAAATTAGCAGAATTATTATCTGTAAATCCAAACTCACCTCCAACAGACATGACCAAAATGGCCCGAATCCGTGTTGGGCTTATGCCTGGCCCAGTACTTGTCAAATGGCTCTTAGCAACTTAGTTGTCGACCTGGTTGCTATTCGTCTAATCGGTTGATCGTTTAGTTTAACAAGTTTATCATCATGAGGCATAAGACTCTCCGAATCAGTGGCTCCAGGGCATAGCCAACCGAAACGTGCCAACAATAAGGGATTTATCTCTCAGAAGGTTAGACACGGCCCACATCCTTTTGGTACCCACCAACCAAATCCTGCTCGGTGGCTGACTGCTTGGTTCAATGTCTCTTCTGTGCTCCGTAACCTCCATTTGTTCCACTGAAGTAAATATTCTCATTCCTCATGAATACGTACATAATCTTACGTGAATAGAAAGGAGACCTCCAAATATGGAAAAGAATCTCAATAGCACCTTAAACTTTCCTAATCGATAGAAATCTCTCATTATGATCTCCGTAATCTCGGGACACACTCATAAGGAAACTAGGGTTTTAATATCCCGCATATAAACGACTCTCGCATGCGACAATTATATAAACTCCAATGTGTCTACTACCTAGATAACTCCTCTTGGCTCACACAAAGCACCAAGAACACACAGAGCTTTCTCTCTCAGTCTGTTTCATTCCTTTCAAAAATCGCTCTCTAATTTGAGCGTTGAAATCTCTTCCGTCAGAACACTTTCCGGTGGTCTTTTGCAGTTATCACCGACCAAGACCATCTAATAGCCAAACCATTCCGCTCAAGTTAGCAGAGCCAATATTTGTGGAGCCAAACCCACATTCAATAGATTGGTACCACATGTGGGAATAAACTAGAGAGAAGCTTACCCGCGTTGTTTTGTTCCATCTAGAAAACATGCCTCCTCGAAGAGTGACCAAAGCTACTTCCAAAGCCGTATCCTTAATGGAAGGATGCATTGCCACTCCTACGAATACCGTACAGCACGTAGTGGATAGCCCGATAGGAATTCCCATTGTTACTGGTCTATCAGAGGTCCAACCCTCAGGTGGCAACCAAAGTCGTCTTACACCGCTCATCGGACTTGCTTCCCCTGAAAGGGCCACTCAGCCCCAAGTAGAAAGGTTGAAATCTAAAATACAAAGCATAAGTAAACAACTAAAAGAACTGAGCTGCATTCTTCGGCCAGCAGCTCAATCCTCCTCCCACAGATCAAGTCACGAGTATATACAGAGATTAGAGTCCAGAAAACATTGAGAGCCCTCAATGACATCCCGACATGATCCAGATAACCTAAAAAAATAGGTTAAAGAACTCGTGGCAAACAAATTAAAGCAAGCAAATGCGAGAAGAGATGAACGTACTCAGTATCCTACTAGACTCTCACCATTTAACTTGAAAACTTCTTCAGAACTGATGCCTCGAGATGTGTTTCTCCTTCTTTTGGAGAGGTACATGGCACCACTAATCCCAGGGACCACGTTGGCCATATTATCACTGTGATGCCATCATGTACAAACACTTCTTAACAATTCTGAAGGGCAACGCTCTGATGTGGTTTAACTCGATTCCCCCGTTCAGCGTTAAAAGTTTTTCCCAACTCTGATGATAGTTTGAGACGCATTTTGTCATTAATAGGGGGCCAAGAGAAAGTTTATGTCCCTTCTCTCGTTACGACGAAGAGACGACAAGCCACTGAGGGATTTCCTCAAAATGTTCAAGGCTGAGATGTCTGGCCTAGACTACTCTACCACGCTAACAACGCTCCTTATGGGACTACGACCGTTTAGGATGTAGACATCTATCACCAAGAATCCCCTGTCTACTATTCAAGAGTTTTATGCTTGTGCAGAGAAATATATCACCGTAGAAGATGTTGAAGCTTTCGACAAGTGATGCAACCAACTAGCTCAAAAAGAGAATAACTGATCACCTCGTTGGTCCTCACCTAAGTGGGCCCGCCAAGGGCCTCCATAACAACAAATATTCATTAGCTACACCTCTCTGAACGAGACTCCAAGTCAAGTGCTCTTCTAGATTCAAAACAAGTCATATGTTAGATGGCCTTCTTGCCCCACTAAGAATGATCCTAAAAAGAACAAAATTAGGTATTATCACTTTCATCGAGATTATGACCACCTCACTAATGAGTGCAAGAAACTAAGGGATGAACTCAAGTTTCTCGTCCGAAGTGGTAAACTCCAAAGGTTCACCACCGCCAAAAGAGAGAGTCTTCCTTCTCGGAGCTCTCACAGTCCAAAACGAGAGAACGAATGTATTAACCGACCAATCTTAAGAGATATTCACAACCGACCAAATGGAGTGATCCTCCAAGTGCAGAATGGGTATAACCCCTTGGAGCCTTACCTTCTGGTCCATATCTTGCGGGCGATACACCAATTCAACCACACATGGTTGAATGGGCAAGGGCATCTAGTAGCCCCGAACTTCCAGAAGATAGAGCCATCGAACTCTATATCCAAAGAAGTTCTCACCACCCGTATCGGGAAGCTGCCCAAAAAGAAGTGGCCGTGATTGGCTTCAACAATGATGACTTGGTGGGTGTCGATCCAGATCAGCATGACTCCCTTATAATTACAGTCGAGATTGGACAGTATGAAGTTAGAAAGATCTTTGTTGATCAAGGGACTGATTGCAACCTTCTATATTGGAATACCTACCAACAGATAGGTTTTACCCCAATACACTTGCAGCTTTATGCTGGACCCATTAAAGGGCTCTCAGGTGAATAGTTATACTCTAAAGGCGTTGTCTCATTGCTTGTGACCCTTGGAACTCCGCTTGATCATACAACGGCTACGATCATGTTCAACGTGGTTAAACTCCTCTCGCTCTACAATATCATCTTAGGATGACCTGGATTGAATGCTCTGGAGGCAATACCAAGCATGATACATATAAAGGTTAAGTTTAACCTCTAATGGTGTCAAAATGATACCCTGCGATCCAGATCTGTCAACAATTTCTCCAAAGTAAACTCTAGATCCTTTTTCTCTTTACGGTTGATTTCATAATGCCCCTTGATGGGTAGCTCATGGTAATTAGCCTTAACACTTGAATTATTGATTATTGTTTTTTCTTAACATTTTATCTCTTTGAGAACTGATTACATTAAGCACATGCCAGGGGCCCTACTTATCAAACGAACGAAGTTTATCGTTAGGGATCTATCTCTATAAATGGGCCAATGTCACCTTATTCTATCATTAGGAATCTATGTTTCTGAACGGGTCAATATCGCCTTGTCCTATTGTTAGGGATCTATCTTTTCAAACAGACCAATATCGCCCTATCCTAACATTAGGGATCTATTTTCCCAAACGGGTCAATGTCGTCTTGTCATATTGTTAGGAATCTATCTCCCTGAACGGGTCAATATCACCCTATCCTATTGTTGGGGCTCTATCTCTCTGAATGGACTAACATCGTCCTGTCCTATCCTATCGTTAGGAAGTCTATCTCCCTGAGCAGGCCAATATTGCCCCGTTCTCTCGAACGAAGCTTACCCTTAGGAACTCGCCCATCCAAATGAGCAAGCATCGTCTAGTCTATCTAGCGAATGTAAATTATATTTGGCAAAGAACTCACCTTCCTATTAAGCACCAACCTGTCAAATGGTCTATTAAAAGAACCTTGCTATTAGACGAATGCCTCACCGACTAGGGACATACCTCCCCAATAACACTCTATCTATCAGGAAGTGATACTACCGACAAGAAACACAAGTTGAAGTATAGGCATAAAATTATCTCATTGGAAGAATCCAAAAGAAAGTTATAAAAGGAGAAAGCTACACAAGCAAACAGAAACCCTGATCAGGGAGTAGGAGGAATATTAGATTCAACAGAAGCAGTAGCATACTCAGGTTCAGGTTTAGTAATGAGATCCGTAGTGTCCGAAAACATGGCGCTCATCAACCCTGCTTGATAAATGATCTCAATGGCACATTGAAGCCTTTTTGTCAATCTATGTCGAGCCCATGCGTGATTATCAAAGTTCCTTGTAATAGCATCCCCCATTTTGGTTATCTTTCACTCTGCGACTTGGAGAGACTAGTCGTGCATTTCGACCAGCCTCTTTGCAGCTTGCAGAAAGGCCTCACGAACCTTGGCCTGCCTCTGCCTCCAACTCTTCATACCGACAGAGTGACACATCCCACTCGGTTCTCAGCTACTCTATTGCTTCATTATGAGTTCCCTCGATGGCCGTAGAAGACCTTGCTTCCTCAAGTTCCCTTTCCTTTAGCGAGAGGGCCTTCTCCAAATGAGAAATGTCATTTAACATCTGGTCAGATCAACACCTCATGTGGCTCAACGTTTGCTCCCTCCGTCACTTCTTAAACTTTGCCAGTACCATGGTCTGAACAAATGAGCACTAGTTAGTGGATTAAAAAAAGAAAAGTAAACAAATGCAAAATAAAGAGAAATATCATCATTACCACTGAAAACAAGGGTTCATCACCCTGCTCGAGTGAGAGCTTCTTTAGCTCCAGATCCAAACGGTAGAAATCCAACTGATCAGCTATCTGCTTCTCTTCCACAATGTCCACATAACAGTGACAATTGTCCCCAGCACTAATCGTCACCATCTCTTGCTCCTTTGAACCCCATTGCCCATCGAAAGATGGAACAGGGATTGTATGGCGAGACACCTCCTCCTTAAGCATCGAATGCTTGCCTTTGTCCAAAGGCACTAATAGAATAGCTATAGACAACCTTACACCGGGCCCCCTTGCCAACTTGGGGCCAACATCTTCAGGATCCCTTAGGGAACCTCCCTTAGACTCTCTTGTACCTCTAGAAGCAAGGCCTCTAGCCCCCTCGGTCATTTCCACTCTCGAGACCATAGTATCTACGGCTTCCCCTATTTTTTCGACTCTCCAATTGGGGAACCCCTATCGATTCCATTAGCTGAATGCTCACCACCAACCTCATTACCACCAGCTTTAATTGATTTGTTGACGGTTAGCCGAGCAAGACCTTGAGCAGCGAGAGACCTCTCTCTTGGACTTTCACTAAACTCGCCCTTGGGTAACCCTTCAGGTGCACTTATCTCCTCTTAGCCCTCAATGAGACAAGTGAAGCCGAATCAGGCGAATAAGCTCTCGACGTACTTTCAATCTCTCATGGATTCCCTTTGATTTCTCCCTCATCCATCGAGCAGTAGTGATCTCTTTCAAATCCTCCTCTACATTGAAATGCAAAAAGTCTACAGGTTTCTTCTTTTTCTTCTCTAGCAAGAGGGGTCTCTCAACTCTCCTCTTCTTCTCAAGCAACAAATTTACTAGCGACAACATCTCGTCGTCTAAGAGTTGGTCGATATAAACACTTCTCCATGAATCAATATTTACCCACAGATCAGACAATGCCTAAATTACAAAAATCTTGACATGGCTCAACCCAGTGAACGGGTTGGTATCGGGTGCCAAAAGCTTCAGCTTTAGCCCTTCCTCCAAGAAGTTAATAAAGAAATGCTTGTGCATCCAATTCTTATCAATGGTCTCACTGTAAAAGAACTTTTAGTTTGACTTTGGCTGGATCTGTAAACAAAACCAACCTCTAATAGAGCTCTTCATCCCATACTTCTTCAATGAAAACACAGACGCCAAGACTTCAAAATCGAAAGGACATCGGCAAAAACTCATCAGAGAAATAACTGCTACCACCAAGCGTCAAGTGCTGGGAATCAGCAAGGTGGGAAATATTCCAACTCAATAAAACCCTAACAATAAGGTCTGTATATGATACCTTTAAACCATACTTTATTGATTATTTGTACATCGGAATTCAACTCCCCAAAGCCATATTGGTCTTGTCTGCATCCATCGCGGAAATGATCTCAAAGTTGTCACCCAACAACATGTCGCTTCGGAAGTCGTGCAACTCTCCCTACGACATAGTGCTTCTGATATCTCCGATGCTGGGAGAAAAACTAGATGATGAACACTTAGCCATTTCCTCCAATAGACTTTATGAAAGGCTGAATTACTTAGAAAGTTAATTGCCCAAAAGTAAAATCGGTAGTGGAGAAACCAACCAACGAACATGTAGTTTTAAAAGCATGTCTAAGATGGTTCGCGAAAATTGAAGCGGCACGTGCCACATTAAATGCTTGGATTTGCAAAATTCAGAAGTTCTCCACTAAGTAGTACTCTTAAAGCTCCTTTTTTGAAGCAATTATAGGAGTGGGGGTAAGTGATGAGACATGACCAAAACGGTCCAAATTGTGTTGGGCTCATGTCTAGTCCAAAACTTGTCAAATAGCTCTTAGTAGCCTAGTTAACGACCTGGCCGATATTTGTTTGATCAGTTGATCATTTAGTTTAACAAGTTTATCACCATGAAGCATAAGACCCTCCGAATTAGTGGCCCCATAGGCATATCCAACCGAAACGTGCCGATAATAAGGGATTTATCTTTCATAAGGAAAGACACAGCCTACATCCTCTCGGTACCCACCGACCAAATACAACTCAATAGCTAACTGCTCACCTCAGTGCCTTTCTATGCTCTATAACCTCCGCTTGTTCCGCTGAAGTAAATATTCTTATTCTTTATGAACACGTTCATAATCTTACATGAACATAAAGGAGACCTTTAGATATAGAAAGAAATTTCAGTAGCACTTTAAATTTCCTAATCAATGGAGATGAGAATCTTTTAAAATCTCCCATCATAATCCCGTAATCTCGGGACACACTCATAAAGAAATTAGAGTTTTAACGCCTCACATACACGACTCTTGCATGCGACAGTGATATCAACCCCAATGTATCTACCACCTAGGTAAATCCTTTTGGCTCATACAAAGCACCAAGAACATAGAGATTTCTCTCTCTTAGTTTGTTTTCTTTCTTTTGAACACCACTTTCTAACTTGAATATCGGAGTCTCCTTCGCTGGAACACCTTGCCCCACTGGAGGGTGAGTCTTTTGTAGGTATTACTGATCAAGACCATCTAATAGCCAAACCATCCTGCTCAAGTTAATAGAGTCGATATTTGTGAAGGCAAACCCACCTCCAACAGATAGAATACAAGAAGTGATAGATAGACATCAACATTTTTCAAGAATAACTAATGATTTTGCGAGAAAGCTAATAAAAGAAACGGCCAATAATGGTTTACACTAAATACTATATATTTTTTTTCACCTTGGAATATTCTATAATTACAAAGTCTACATTCTGTATGAACAATGTGAGTTGTAATTTAAATATACGAGTAGCTTCTCTCAAGGCAATTAAGCTGTTCCTGCAACACAATATCATGTATGGCTAGTGTTACTGCAAATATCAGTCTGTTAGTATTAAGATTCTTGTGAAAGATAATCACAGACACAAAATTAAACCCACAAAAAATTACCTCAATTACAATCATACCATGCTCAAATAAGATATTATGATATTGATGAAGTTAGGGAGTGCAAGCTCCTGAGGTAGATCCAGGCTGCAAAAAAGCGGAGATTTTTCAAAATTTCTTCTTCCAATTATCTTGATTAAGGTTAGTTGTTTTTCCAGAAAAGGTTGTATGGGAGGAAATAAAGGGCTAAATGTAGCTTACAACACATGCATGAACATCATCACGTCCACATAACAACTTCCCATTTAGAGTGTCTACGGCTTGAAATGATCCTCCGCCTTCACTCCTCTGCATTCAAAATCCTAAATTAGATGAAGCAAGATTTTATAATTTTCTTTAGACGTGTCAAAATTTACCAGACAGGCTGTCTATAAAAAAACCCAAGTTATGTCAGCACTCCATGTGCTCACCAATTGCAGATCCTTGACCATTTAAGTATATAAATCTTAGGAAAACATACCTTGTAGTAATTAACTGCAACGAAGTTAGCCCAGCGGTTGCCAGCCGCACCATAACATGTGTGCAACATGTTGATTAGATTAGCTGAGTTGTCCTCACAAGTGAGTTGTTTCATTGGTACAGACCTGAAATAGTTCACCAACACCAAAGATTTAGACTTGTCATCAAGTGGCGACGATTCTTCTCTATTGGGGCAACTTCCAGCTTTCATTCCACCGTCTCCATCTACAGAAGTTCCAAAGAAAGGAAAGAAAGAAAAAAAGGTTACTAATGAGGTTGACAAAAGATATTATAGCAAAACTGACAAAAATGGGAAAATTGAACATGATAGGGTTGTGACATACACTGGTTTTCAACCATGTAATTCCATTGGTATGCAATGCCTTCGCTCTTTTGTTTAGATTTCATTGAAGTGAAAACGAGTAGTCTTTGGTTCTTGGCCACCATATCACTTACTAAGGGCCAATCTTGACCATTTTGTGGCATGCTTGTCACTGGAAACCAGTATTTCATCAGTCCTGCATTGGTGAAGACCTTGGTCAGTCCCTTGGGGGCTTGTACATAGTCCTCTAAGATTATTGTCACAATCTCTGATGGATTTTCCGCCAAGAAAGTTGCAATTTCTCTCAGGGTCTCTATGGCTGGCTCCTTGTAAAATGAGAGAACACTGCATAAGTCCATTTAAAGATCTTTTTTCCCGCCCTCTAAATTCCTGTCCTGATATTGTGTGTGTGAGAGAGAGAGACTTACAAATGCAGTGTAGTCATAGCATTGTCCACCAAAAGAATGGCATAGCCAAACATCTCCCTTGAAGTCATATGTATCCAGCATTAAAGCTCGGGCTCCATTCTTCATGTAAGTTTACGTTTTGATAAAGTCAATGCACTTCAAAAGAAAGAATATTAAAAAGAATGTCAGGGATATTGTCATAGAGCTCTTACTTTAAGTTGTTGAGTGACATTGTCTTCTTGATTAGTGACGGTGACCCGAGGAACACCAGTGCGAGGTGGCTCTCCATCTATAGCGAAAGAATTGTGAGTTGTCAAGAAGGCATATTTGTTGAAAGGCAGAGAATTGTTCTGTCAAATAAGGCAAGCAGCTTATAATCAACTAAAGGGTAGAACAGAAATGTGGATCAGCAGCACAAGAAAAATAAAGATTAAAACAAGAAGAACCCTACAGAATTTAGACTAAAACTGGATCATTCCATGTCATGTGTAGTGTCTAACTAGGCTAGCTATTCATTTAGATTATATCAAAATAAAGCATAACCGAGACTTCCAAAACTCACTTCTGAAGAAACATTAGCATGGTGCCGTAGATGCACACTTCGCAAAGCAATCTTGTTAGCTCTTCCACAAGGCAAAAGCAAGTTTTACCCAGGATTTCATTTGCCTGTACTAAGGTTAGAGGACGTACAACTTTTGGACTGAAACACTAAGTTTTCCTCGACCAGAAGGGGGGGAAGCTTTTAAAAAATGTTTCATAATTTAACCTATTTAAAGTTTGACAAGTTATTCTTGCATATGTTCTGTAGAGGACATCATTTCAAAATTTCTTCACCGAAATTATAACAACAAAACCCAAAAAAAAAAAAAAAAGAAGAAGAAGAATCTACTAGAAACTTCATAATTTCTAGGGAAAAAAAAGTATGAGTACCCAAGAAACCTGAAAAACGCAACAGGAATTCAAGAAATGAAAAATTTTTAGAGTGTTCGTGTACCGGAATTTTCCAAAGAAAAAAACAATTCTCATCATATCATCATCATATGAAGTCTAAACACAATTCTCATCATATCATCATCATATGAAGTCTAAACACAGACAACAACATATATATATATATATATATATATATATATATATATATATATATATATATATATATATATATATAACTGACGAGAGAGAGAGAGAGAGAGAGAACATACCACAAGGGTGAACTGGTCAGTAATGGTGGATCTAACACACCTTTTGCCCGAAAAGCCTTGAGGACAAGAAAAGCAGTAAAGCCCATCTCCACAATCTCCATTAGATGAGCAGTCATGAAGAACCTATAATATCCAAAAGCAAAAATCAAAATTCAACACCCAGTTAGAAAAAAAATTCACAATTGCAACTAAATTAATGATTGAAAACAATGAGAAAAAGAATCAGACACAGCACAGACCTTGCATTGGACAATAGAGACAGCTACTGCAAAACACAAGACAAGTGAAATTTGGATGAATTTCGAGTTCTTCTGAGGACCCATTTGAGGAAACGAATTTGATTATGCGAGAGATATTGGGGAAAGGGAACTTTATAGGAGTGGTTGTTAGTTGCCTGGCAAATATACGACTGACAAAATATTTAATTATTGGAGTTGTCTTGTCGGTTTTGTCCGAGAAAACGAAGGCTATGGATATTCTCCAAATGAATGTTTTGCTGGGAAAAGTTGGAAAACGAGAATAAGCTGGGAAGCACCAATTTTCGAGTTTATGGGTATTCCATCCATCAGAGAGGTTTGTGTTTTTGTTTATCTACCTACAAAAAAGTACATCTTATTAAGAAGTAAACGGTTGCAATCATATTCCCGATCCGTATATCGAGACACCGGTTAAATCATTGAATCATTGGTTCAATCTTTAAATTTATTTTTATTATTTTAAAATATAAAAATATAAATAATTTTTTTTAAATATAAAATTATATATAATTATATTTTTTATTATTTTAAAATTTAAAACATGTGGATTTGTATTACTTGACAATAAAAATAATTTAATTTATGAACGGACCGAAAGAAAGTGTGGATGGAAGGTCAATCTGGTCCGATTGGGGAGTTGGTCCGGGTGGAGTAACCATGGTTGCATTAGGGTTTTCCTTATTTTTCTTTTAAAAATGATCATAGTAAAATTCCAATCATCTAAAAACTTTTTAAAAATTTTAAATAGCTAAGATTTAATCTTAACCGTGTCACCAATCTCATAGATAATCAGTAATCATGGATGGATGGTAAAATTACTTTTTTTTGGGGGGGGGAATTAAAAATAAACTGAAATTATTTGATTATTTTTCTTTGTAAGATTTTTTATAAACTAATTCTTTCCATGAAAGATAAGATTTTAATTAATTTTACTATTAAGGGTTAGTCTGATTTTGAGCGAGTCGATGTTTAATGGGATTTTAATACGAAGAAGTCTTTGTCCGGCAAAGTCTATATTTGGGGAAGTCATGCCTCTTCTCTTTTGTTATTTTATTTTTTAAGAAGGGAATTGCTTGATGAAAATACTCGAAAAATAGCATACGGCAAGAATATGAGGTGAACACCAGAGCATTTGGAAATTATCAGTTGCTGCGATGGTTGGGATGCACATCTCCCTCCCTATTTGGAATTCCTAATTTCGAATTTGTAGTATTTACGATGCTTAGTTTTTTTTTTTTTTTTACTTTGTTATAACATATAGTTCGAAATATTAGAAGTGCATGGTTGGTCTATTGGTATATAAAATATATCTAATAATGATGGAAACCTTTTATTTTTATCAGAAGAAAAATACTAAAATCGCATAGTTATTTAAAAAAGGGTCAAATCAGAACAATTAATAATCCATTCCGGATGGTGGTAGTGGCAAGAACAATTAAAATTGCAGAGCTAGAGTGGTAAGAAGGGGTCCATCCACGAAGGACTAAAGGAAAATTGATTTGTTAGGAGAGTGACTGATATTCTTTTTTAATGGCTTTGAAATATCTAACCAACCACTCTGAATGTGGCCCCGGGCCTGGGGGATCGACAGCAAAAAAAAAAAAAAAAAAAAAAAAGTTTGCAGCGACTTTTGTCGGGGGGACCGTTTGCAGCTGTTGAAAGCAAAATGCTTTTGTCTTGACTCGTTCATCTTCCCAACCACTTCTGCCTTGGGTCCGACTCGGCTTGGCCGGCTGACACCCAAAGTGAGAAGCTCTGGGCTTAATGTTATTGCCCATATAGAAAAAAGAGCTTTATGGGCTGGCCCATATAACACTAAAGGCCGAGGAATGTTGAGTCGGCTTGCGAGGCTAAATTATTTATTTTTTTATTTATTGATACTATACTAATTGATGTTTAAAATTATATTTCGATTAATTTTATTCTAGTGTTTATCAAATCCATTTTATAGGATAGATCTCTCAACATAATATTTTTTATTTCCAAATTTAGGTTGAACTATTTATAATGAAAAATAATAGAGGATGTATAAAAAGGAAGAAATCCCCAAGAGAACAGTTTAGTGATTACAATTTTTCTCCCCCAACTTGATAATTCTGAATTTAAATCGCAATATAACAAACAAGAAAAAAAAAGGAAGCATTACGAACCTAATTTTACCATCCCTCACCAATAACAGAGGATGTATAAAAAGGAAGAAGTCCTCCATAGGACAATTTAGTGATCACAATTTCTCTCCCCCAATTCGATAATTCTGAATTTAAATGACAATATAACAAACAAAGAAAAAAAAGGAAGCATTACGAACCTAATTTTACCA
Source organism: Dillenia turbinata (assembly GCA_037126225.1). NCBI lineage: Eukaryota > Viridiplantae > Streptophyta > Magnoliopsida > Dilleniales > Dilleniaceae > Dillenia > Dillenia turbinata. Next base: position 21,696,300 of record JBAMMX010000014.1, on the reverse strand, counting down.
TCCCTCACCAATAATAGAGGATGTATAAAAAGGAAGAAGTCCCCCAGAGGACAATTTAGTAATCACAATTTCTTTCCCCAAACTCGATAATTCTGAATTTAAATCGCAATATAACAAACAAAGAAAAAAAAGGAAGCATTACGAACCTAATTTTACCATCCCTCATCGTAGTTCTTTCTCTTCCCTCTCCCATCCACTCCCGCCTCATCCCTACATGGTCACGGTTTGAACATGTTGGAGGTCGGTTATGGCTCCACAGATACTGACTCTTCGTTGACCCGAGAAGTTACCGTCAAAGGGAAGTTATACTTGTAAAACTCGCCGGAGGGTGTTCTAGTGGGGAGACTCCGACGCTCAAATCAGAAAGATCAGTTTTCGTATGAAAGGAAAACAAACTGAGAGTTCAAGGAAGAGATTCCCTGTTATTGGAGTGCCCATTGTGTAGGATCCAAAGAGCGTACCTAGATTGGAGGGTTTTGAGATGTCTTATACTCGTGAAAGTCGTGCGCCGCTGTAGTGTTTCAACCCTACTTTCCTTATCGAGCCATCCAAAAATTTTGGGAATTCAATATTTTGAATTGATTGTGATCCTCATCATTTAGGAAACTTTCGTATTCTGGATGGATCCTTTCCTCAACTGAAAAATCTTCAAGATACTGCTCTCAATAGGAAACAGGAGTTAATATGATACTTTGACCTTCCTTTAGAATCGTTAGCTATCGATTGGTCGTTCGACCGACGAAAGGTTTTCAGAGTTTATTCGATTGAAGGACCGACGATTGGATGCCCGATCGGGGCGATCGTCCTTGGTTGATGAATTACGTTTGGTTGGCGGGGCGACTAAGGCCTTATTGTTCAGATTGGTCTGGGCGACTGAGACCTTCGATAAGTAGTTATATGTGAATATCGATCGGTAACTGTCATTTGTGGGCTTTTCGAGTAGGCCTTTTGAGGACTAATCCTTCAAGCTGGGCCTAGAACTACGTTCCATCATAACAGAGTTATCAAACTGAATTGGATTGCACCAAATTGTAGTCAACGATTGGTGTGTGTCAAACAACTAAAAATAAATTACCTACTTTACGAAAGACGAGTCTAGGGTAAGCAGGATCGAATCCACAGGGAACGGTGGATTTATTTCTTTTAAGGAAAATAAAAATTAAAATAAAATTTGGGGGGTTTTGAGTTGACTAAATTAACTTCTAAATCTAAATAAACGAAAAATTAAAATCGAAACAACAAAACGACAAAATAAAATCGGGCAAAATTTAAATGAATAAAAATCAAAATAAATTGACCTAGTTGAAGGGTTTGTTTCCACTTTGATTTAATCGATTGATCATTGATTCAAGAATAATTCAACAATGCATAAATAAATTGGTTATAGTCGCCGACAATCGCCCAACGACCAATCTCTCCTTACTTTGTCGATAATTAAGAGACGCTCGTTAATTATTTCCCTAATCGAGAGTCAACCCTAGAGAAGCTCTTAGGATTGAAAGTCTCAACAGCATTAAAATTTAGAGAGACCCAATTCTAATTAACAAACACACATCGGGTTCATTTAAATTAGATTATTTAATCCCATGACACGAATGTCATTCCCATGACATGAATGCCAATTACCACTTCATTAAAACTAACAAACAATTACGGATTTGCCGTTTTAATTAGTTGTAGATTAATCTAGGTCTATTAAACATTGGCCATCTATTCAATAAACCCTAGAAAATCATGATCCATGAAGTACGGAAATTAAATAAATATCTATGATTGATGAATGAATAAACACATTTAGATCTCACAATATCATGAATCAAAGTTTCAACTAATCTTCAACTAGAAAATAAAATTAAAGAGAAAACATAAGAGGATGAAAAAAATAAAACTGACAAAACTATTTCATTAATGTTGAAAAGTTGTTGGACAATGAAGAATGTGACCTTTAGAAACTATAGGACGTGACAAAAATGGTGGAAAGAGGGTGAAGGGGCGGCTGCCCCCTTCGTGGGCTCTCCTTTAGCTTTCATAACCCTCTATATATAGGAGTAGTTAACCTAATTTTTAGAGAGAAAACTCTCCTAAATTTTAGGTAACTACTAAATGACAAATTACAAGAGTTTAGAATTTCCTAAAATTCTTATTCCCAAATATTTAGGAATATTTGCAAATCTTCAATGCTTCCAAATTTGTCTTTTTTTCCTTCCTTTTTTCTTCATGACTCCTCCATTATTCCTAACACATAAAATATAATAAAATATACTAATTAGTGCAATATTTATTTAAAAATAAAACAAAATCAATTGTAAATATTACACTAATTTATGCCCTATCAAATTCCCTCACACCTAGATAATGCTTGTCCTCAAGCATTTCTAATTCAAATAAAATTAAAACTACTCTAACCAACCTATTTTTCTTTTGAACTACTAAGCCAACATGTGCTATAAGAATTGAACCAGAAAAATAATCAAAACAACAAGTACTTCACAGTATTTCGACAACTATTACAAATCCCAACAGCTCCCCATGAAATCAAAACGGCAAGATTCAACATCCTCTCCAAAGGTTCACTCAAATTCACTTAAAATGAGGGTAGAGAATATATCAATAACACTCAAATCAACACATTGGAATTGGCATTACCATTTGCTTGCAAATATATCAAATCTCCACCACTTATAAATTTGAATTTCATGTATCAATCTAAAGGTCTTCTATTTGGTTGTAACGTGGTTAGGGTTAAGGGTAGGATAAAAGAGGTATAACAAGGGTTTAAAATGTACCGAGGATAATATGCAATTAACTACACAATTTCTTGTATAATAAACACTTTCGTCTCACAAATAGCACACCAAAAATAAATGATCTCACTATCCACATGTGCTCATAATAGCCAACAGTCACGAATACATAAAAATATCAAACTTTTTCTGTCAATGATCTATGACTGAAATGAAATTTTTAGAGATGCAGCGTTTTTTTTTTTTGTTTTTTTGTTTTTTTGTTTTTTTTTTGCTGCTGCTTTTCTTTTCTTTTTCCTTTTTTTTTTTTTATTTTTTATTTTCGTTGAGTATCTCAATACAAATAGTGAACAAAACTCAAATTCTTTCTTCCTTTCATAATCATGAATTCCGTTTTCATTTCACATCAATGAAAGGATCAAACTCAACATTCAAGTTGACACTTTTCCAATGAGACAAAAAAAAAAACATAACTAAAATTATACAATTAATTACATAAATTCTTGGTACAAGGGTTGAAACGCAAGCCAAAATAAGATTGTGGTGTTGTATTGAGGGTTTTGAAGAAAGAAAGGGTTTCAGACTCAACTTGGTTCACTAAAGGGAATAAAATTCAGGGAAGGGATTTTTACGAAAACCAAAATGAGGTAAAACCTAAGTGCCTTTATCATTTCAATGCATGAAACCCTAGATGTGATCTCGAAATGCATAACATTGCAAGTTCTAGAATGATCAATCCAAGTGCGATAATCACTCATAAAGAAAAGAAATTCCGAGCACAAAGAATGAATTTGCTCGTTTATTGGCTCAAAACCTCACTTTTAAATGGAGTTTGTGTCAAATCTTGCATATTTATCCTTCAAAGAAAACTAGTAAAGATATGCATGTCATTACAAGTACAAATACCATTGATACGAGCTATTTTTCATAAATTTCTAGCCAATCAAATAACACATATCAATTTAGAAAATTCGAAATTTTTTTTTTTTTTTTAAAAAAAAAATGAAACAAAACTAAACCTATTGTAGGAAAACAAACAAACAAAAATATGAAATATCCCCCCACACCTAAATCATACATTGTTCCCAATGTATGCCAAATGAGAGAGAAAAGAAAAAAAAAATTAAAAATAAAAATAAATAACATTAAAAGCAAAATAAAAAGATAAAGTGAGAACAAAACTTCCCTAGTGTGGAGTGGTGAATGGAGGGTCAAATCCAATAAGTTTTGAAGAAAAAGTTTTGGTGGTAGCAATGGACCCCTTCTTAGGGCGTGGGCACGCCCTAACTCATGTGCAATTCTGGTCATTTGAGAGCATTTGTAAACCTGGACAACATTGAAGGCTTGTTAAGGCGTGGGCACGCCTTAATGACAGAGCACTTCTGGTCACCGAATTTTTCAACATTTATTCACCTAAAAATTAAAAGCAAACTTAAATCAAACCAAATAAATATGAAATAAAAAACATAAAAGAAAATATTGGGTTGCCTCCCAACAAGCGCCTTTGTTTAATGTCTTTGGCTCGACATTACCTCCTCGTTTCAACCTCGTTCAAAGACGGGTCCGATCCATTTAGATTTCAACATACTTGGTGTGAACTTCAACTTTGAATTGAAGTGAAGGATTTTATGGCCTATCAATGATTGTTTCCAATGAGCGAGTTTGTTTTCAAGAAATTTGTCCAATTGTGCAACCTTGTTTGTCACTTTTTCCTTAAAAACAAAATCCAATTCATCTTGCACAAAATTATCATGAACAATAAATTCCACCATGCTATCATGAAAAATAGATTTAAAATCATTTGGATACTTCATAACATCAACAATATTAAAAGTATCAACTTTACCATCAAACTCAAGAGTTAGAGTACCCAAATCCGTATCAATTTTTGTCTTAACTCTTTTCATGAATGGTCTTGGCACTTGCTTTATTACTTCTAGGAGAGGAATGTTGGTTCCTTCTTTTGGAGAAGTTTCCAAAATCTCTTTTTCTTCATCCTCTTTCGGTTGTGCCAACCTACCAGGAAAAGGTGGTAAAATCAAAATTTTTGTTTTGAAAGTATTGGACTCGTTATTTACCTCCTCGGTGGATTCATTCATTGTTGATGATTTCTCTATTTGCTCAATTTCCATATCTTCTTCGGCTTTTGATGAATTGTCTTCTATTTCTTTTGATGAATTTTCCGATCGACTCATGGTTGCCATTAATTCTAACACTTGATTTTTCAAATTTTGGATGTTGACTCTTGTCTCCTGTTGAAATCTTAAAGTACTGTTAGCCAAACTCTTAACAATCTCTTCTAGAGACGTACCTTGGTTCAAAAAAGTTTGTTGAGACTGAAATTGAGATTGAACTTGTGGTTGTCGTTGAAATCCTTGTTGCCAATTTCCATAATTGAAATATGGTTCATTATACCATCCTTGATTATAGATGTTTGAATATGGGTCACCATAAAGAATAGGACACTTATCGGTTGGATGATCCATCTCTGAACAAATTCCACAAGTTTGTATCGGCAGTGTTTCTCCTACAATAAAATTACGCATAAGAGAAATTAGTTCTCTCAATTCTTGACGAAGGGAAAAATCACTTACCTCATTGTCTCTCTTTGGAACATCTTGCCATATTCCAAATTGTTGAGGAGTCTCAATATTAGAAAAATCACTGTAAAAAGTATGTGCATCAGGAAATAACAACTCCCTCAAAGTCTTTTGATCAGCCATATTTTCGTCAAATCTTTCTCTTCTATGTCACCGTCAAATCTCAATAAGTTCACTGCAAAGGTTAGTCTTCAAAAATAAAAAGAAAACAAAACTTAAAAGAAATAAATCACTTAATACCGTTCCCCGGCAACGGCGCCAAAATTTGGTGTGTGTCAAACAACCAAAAATAAATTACCTACTTTACGAAAGACGAGTCTAGGGTAAGCAGGGTCGAATCCACAGGGAACGGTGGATTTATTTCTTTTAAGGAAAATAAAAATTAAAATAAAATTTGGGGGGTTTTGAGTTGACTAAATTAACTTCTAAATCTAAATAAACGAAAAATTAAAATCGAAACAACAAAACGACAAAATAAAATCGGGCAAAATTTAAATGAATAAAAATCAAAATAAATTGACCTAGTTGAAGGGTTTGTTTCCACTTTGATTTAATCGATTGATCATTGATTCAAGAATAATTCAACAATGCATAAATAAATTGGTTATAGTCGCCGACAATCGCCCAACGACCAATCTCTCCTTACTTCGTCGATAATTAAGAGACGCTCGTTAATTATTTCCCTAATCGAGAGTCAACCCTAGAGAAGCTCTTAGGATTGAAAGTCTCAACAACATTAAAATTTAGAGAGACTCAATTCTAATTAACAAACACACATCGAGTTCATTTAAATTAGATTATTTAATCCCATGACACGAATGTCATTCCCATGACATGAATGCCAATTACCACTTCATTAAAACTAACAAACAATTACGGATTTGCCGTTTTAATTAGTTGTAGATTAATCTAGGTCTATTAAACATTGGCCATCTATTCAATAAACCCTAGAAAATCATGATCCATGAAGTACGGAAATTAAATAAATATCTATGATTGATGAATGAATAAACACATTTAGATCTCACAATATCATGAATCAAAGTTTCAACTAATCTTCAACTAGAAAATAAAATTAAAGAGAAAACATAAGAGGATGAAAAAAATAAAACTGACAAAACTATTTCATTAATGTTGAAAAGTTGTTGGACAATGAAGAATGTGACCTTTAGAAACTATAGGACGTGACAAAAATGGTGGAAAGAGGGTGAAGGGGCGGATGCCCCCTTCGTGGGCTCTCCTTTAGCTTTCATAACCCTCTATATATAGGAGTAGTTAACCTAATTTTTAGAGAGAAAACTCTCCTAAATTTTAGGTAACTACTAAATGACAAATTACAAGAGTTTAGAATTTCCTAAAATTCTTATTCCCAAATATTTAGGAATATTTGCAAATCTTCAATGCTTCCAAATTTGTCTTCTTTTCCTTCCTTTTTTCTTCATGACTCCTCCATTATTCCTAACACATAAAATATAATAAAATATACTAATTAGTGCAATATTTATTTAAAAATAAAACAAAATTAATTGTAAATATTACACTAATTTATGCCCTATCAACGATTCAAAGAATGGTTGACTGGTCCACCATAAGATTTCGTTCTTTATTTTTAAAAACTATATATCATAAATTCGAATTAGTGATTTTCTTTTTTTTAAAAAATTATTTTTTCTTTTCTTTTCTTTTCTTTTCTTTTTTAATTTGAATTTGCTTGTTGCTGCTTGCCAGCGGCCTTATGCAACAGCCTTGTTGTTGCCTAGCTGTTGCATGCAACTTGCTGCCAACGGACAAAACGACCATTTAATTATTCTAAAAATTCAAAATTTAAAACTTCAAATGTATGAATTTTAAAGGTCATAATTTTCAAATTTCAAATGCAAATTAGAACATAAATAGCATTTGTTCCTTTCCTTTCTCACCAAAATCAAAATTTCAATTTTTCTGTTTTTTCTCTTGATCTTTTTAACATTCTCTCAAACTCTTATTTTCAATTTCTCAGCAAACTAGTAATATCTTTGCTATTATGTATATTAATTAATATGATTTCTATTTATTAAGAGGTGTTTGTTGAAAATATCCAACTCATGACCCAATCAAATTAGGCCATGTGCTTCAGCCCATAAGAGGGCTTTTCAATCTTCTCCAATGGCTAGAATATTCTAGCCATCGGAGCTGTCCAACGGCTAGAAAATGCAGCCACTGGACAGCTTTTTCTCTCCCACTGTGTCTCTCTTTATATGCCTAACCCATCTTTTGTGATCCTCTATAAATAGAATCTCTCTTCACTTTGTAGGCAAGCAATTGTCTCTCTCATTGTTTCTCTCATTTTCTTGTAATAATTCTCTCAAGGAATGATCCGCCCTAATGTAAAATTCTTTTAACATTTAATACAAAGAAAGTTTACTCTTCACTTTTCTATCATTCTTGATATCATATTTTATCAATATGATATCAAAGTAGACTCAAATTGCAACCTCTACACACAACTCTTTCCAAACCCATCCTTTCTCCTCCATACTCCTAAATTCAAAAAACTATTATCAAATAGGCACAATGATTAAGAAGATCTTAGAATCTAAGAGATCTTTTGGAGCACATCATTGAAGAACCCATGAGGGAATCAAATTCAAAATATAAAGAATGGAAGAAAAAAGACGATCAAATATTTGTCCTTTTCTCTAATTCAATCGACCACACTCACCATGTGCTAGTCGCTAGTGCCCCCACAGCCAAAGATCTATGTGATCAAATGTTTGGGTTTTACAGCAAAAAATCCAATTTGGGAAGAATCTATAAAATCAAGAGGTTGATTGGAAATCTCAATGAGGGAAAATCTCTCACACAACTATTTGGAGACAATAGAGATTTGTGAAACGAACTCTATGCCTTGAGGCCCCCAATAATAGACTCAAAAATCCTCCAACAAAGAGAAAATAAAGATATGACATTTAGCTTGCTTATATCACTTGGGGAACAATACTCCAATGTGTGCCAAGAAATTTTGAGGATGAAGAAGTTTCCTTCTTTCCAAGAAGTTCAATATATGATCCAGCACACTGATGCAAGTTTAAGGATTGAGGAAGCGGCTCAATCTCATCTTCAAGTACATGCCTTGGAGGCTTTTGGAGGAGAACCAAAGGCAAACTTTGTGTCCCAACCAACAAGAAAAACAGTGTGTACACACTGCAAAAAACTAGGACACACTATTGGTTTTTACACCCTCATTTGTCGCCAAAAAGGAATCAAGGAAATTCCAGCAACTCCAACACTGTCCAAACTACAAATCTTGAGTCAACTATTGAAGAAGTGAAGACAAGGGTGCTGCTCAAACAAGGCCTCAATCCCGAACTTAATTCTAGTACTTTCTCTAACTTTGTCTCAAAAATTCAAGATTGGTTAATTGACTCAGGATGTGATCATCACATGGTTAGGGACAAAAACAAATTTCAAAACTTAAAACCTAAAACCTCTCCCTAACCATAGGATAATCAAAGTGGCCAATGGATATAATTTGGATGCTAAAGTACTTGAGGAAGTAAATTATCACATGGTTAGGGACAAAAACAAATTTCAAAACTTAAAACCTCTCCCTAACCATAGGATGGCCAATGGATATAATTTAGATGCTAAAGAAATTGAGGAAGTAAAAATTTTTTAAAAAAAGGGCAAAGGGTTTGTATATCCTCCTTGAGTTCTTATCTAATCTTATGCCTATTAGCCAGGTGATCAAACACCAAAATTGTAAGGCTATTTTCGATCCTCACACTATTGTTTTTCAAGATCTCAAAATGAACCAAATCATTGGTGGGGGATCCAGAAGAAACAACCTATATTTTATGGATAAAAACAATTATGCATTTATAACATGCCAAAAAGGAAATTACTTTTTATGGTATACTAGATTAGGTCACCCATATAAGTAAGTTTTAAAAAGTCTATTTCCAATAAAAAGTTGTGAAGATAAACATTGTAAAGTTTGTATTTTTGGAAAAGAAAGTCAAGTGTATTATCCAATTTCAAAAACTAAATATAAAAATGCTTTTGATCTTTTTCATTCAGATATTTGGACTTCACTAGTCGTATTTAGAAGAGGATTTAAATATTTCATAAACTTTATCAATCATAAAACTAGATACATTTGGATCTACAAGCTCATGACAAAGCCACAAGCATTAGAGGCATTTAAGAATTTCTTAGTATATGTCACTAAACAATTTGATGCTAATATAAAAAAGATTAAAACTAACAATGGGAGAGAATATATGAGTAAGGACTTTACTAGTTTTTTACAAGAAAAAATGAATTACATCAAACTTCATATCCTTACATCCCATAACAAAATAGGATAGTCGAAAGAAAAAATATGCATCTCTTAGAAATGGTAAGAACTGTGATGTTCTATGTCAATACACCAAAAAATGACTGAAGTGATGCAGTAAGTACCGCAATCCATTTAATTAATCGTTTGCCAATTAGTATACTCTAAGGGAAATTGATAACATGCAATTTATTGAATTTATTTTTTTGTTATCATGGTTTGAATTTGATTGTTTAATGTCCTAATGATTGTTTTTATTGAATTTTCATTTTAGGAGGTTGAATTTGAAGGTTTGAAACACATTGGGTTTAATGAAATAATTTTGAAGTTAATTGGGTCAAGACACTTTATTGGGTTTTGAAGAGGTGGAGTTTGAATTTTAATTCAACATTTTAGTAGTATTTTTATTTTTAGTAAAATTTGTTTTTTAGTAGGAGTGAACTTTTATAATCTACCTAATTTTGGAGACTCCTAATTGATTTAGAAGTCTAGAGGAAGGAAAATAGGGTATCAAATCTTAATTCTTTCCAAAAATTCACCAAGGGCCGGCTGCCTCCTCCATTTTTATTTGTTCACACACAAGGCCGCCCTCCTGAGAACCATTTTTTTCATTCCACATACAAGGTCACCCGGCTGCTGCTCATTCATTTTATTCTCCTCCTCTCCTCCCAGAACATTTTTTTCTTTATTTTTTTCTTTTATTTTATTTTGTTCAAGACTTACCACCATGTGTGGCTAATTTTCTCATTCTAATTCAAGGGGAATTTTAATCGATTGTTCTTCATTGTGAGGTTATGTTCTAAATTTAATTTCTTGTTTTTATTCAAGTATTCGTTGATTCTTGATTTAATTTTTAGGGAAACCTAATATTGGTTAATCTGACAATTTAATTCAATATTAGTTTTTCTATTGCTATCCAGGAATTCAGTGATCCGTAATTGTCATGAACGAATGGTACAAGTAGTAACTAGGTTATTTTGTTATGGGTCTTTTACCGGTATTCAATTGACCTAGGAAATTCAATGGAATAAAATTGAGTAATTGTGACTATCTCAATTATTTATATTTTGATTTAACTGTTTTCACAGAACGTAATGCTATCATTATATTGATATGGAGCGCTATCGTATCCAGTCGGTTAATGATAAGTTTCGATTAGATGCTGGGTTTGGTCGATTAAATTAAAAAAATACAAGATTTATTACGGCTATCCTAATAGATCTAAGGTTAAATGCTTGAATCGCAAGAATAATATTTAAACCGATGATCAATGAGACAATCGAATATATGAACTCTTGGATCAGTATTTAATAGATTGAACTTTCTTTCTAATTTTAGTTTGTTGTACTATTGCTTGTTTCTAAATTTTAGCTTAGTAATTTTTATTTAGTAATTTTTATTTTAGCAATTTATTTGAAAACCCATCAATTTTATTTTTAAACATCAACTAAGAGATTAAGTTTATTAGTTCCTTTGGGATTCGACCTGGTAACCACTATTGCTACAGTTTGTTGCATTGAGAGAAATCAATATTAATTTGAGGGTTTCGACGACCCGATCAAATTTTGGCGCCGCTGTCGGGGAACTATTTTAATTTCTTAGTTGTGTTTTATTATTTGTTTTGCTGACCTCTTTTATTTTATGACCCGTTCTTCTCAAGGAGGTGAATTAGAATATATTCCTGAAATTGAGAAAACTGCTCGTCGATTGAGAAAGGAGGCCAGACAGAGGAAAGGTAAGTTGCGTCGAAGACAAAATTTTAACATTGATTTGACAATTTGTGACAGGTTTATTTTTGAAGAAGAAGAGGAAAAGATGGCCGATCGTGAGAGAACCTTGAAGGAATTGGCTACTCCCAATTTGAATCAACAGCCCTTGTGTATCCAGTTCTTGTCGATTGACTCCTTATAGTAGAATTTCCAGTTGGACTCAGGCCGAGTCTACAACTTGTACTAGCCCTTGATCGAACCACTGTTTCCACATCTCAACAAAATAAAAGCGACAAGATGTCGAAATCAAAGTGAAAATGACAAAACCCTAGCAGAGAAGCCACAACAATTATTAGACGCCAGACACTTAGGATCGGGAGGGTTGAAAATATATTCCAATAATATAGTACCTCCGCAAAATGACCTGTATACGGGACTTTTAATCCATACTTAATCGATTGATGATACATTGGCATACACCCTTCCGGTGCCATGTTAGCCCTATCGGCATCTATGGTGGACATTAAAGTATAATCGTCTTCCATCAGTATATCAGTCTGGATTTCTTGAAACTCCTTCACGGACATGGTGCTCACAATATCACCAATGTCTGGGTAAACCTGAGTAGCGAAAGTTTCGCCATTGTTTTCAGAAATAACTTCTCTTATGGCCCTTGAAGAAGACAATGGAATGAAAGATGCTTAGCGTGTACGAACAATTGGCCTTGTATAAACGCCAAAAAATGATTCACATACCCCAACGACAACACATGGTGTCAATACATAATCAAAAATAGGTACTCATGATACCTTTCTCACGAAGTGACACCATGAGTATGGACAAATGATGGGATATAGCCCAATATGCATTTCAAAGGGTAAACATTTGAAAGACCCAGACAGGAGACCCACAAAGGACAACTATCAACCGATGGGCAAGCATAGCCCAGCCTTACCGAACGACTACTCTTCATGGCTACTTTACTAATCTACTGAAGGGCCTTAGTCGCCCTGTCTCCCGAATGATAGGGCTGTAGTCGCCCCGTCCATCGAACAAGATTTGCTAAGTAGGATTTACCTCCCCGATCAGATACTCAGCCATTGGTCCATCGAAAGAGCAAGCCCGAAGACTCTGCATTGGTCTAACGACTGGCCGATAGCCGACAGCTCTATCAATCCTAAAGAAAGGTCAAAACACCCTAACAACTATAGTTCCCTGCTTAAGAACAGTATCTCTAGGATTTTACGGATAAGAAAAATTCTCATACGATAAAGATCATGATCATTTCGGAATATTGACCTTCTGAGATTTTCGAATCGTTTTCACAAGGAAAGTAGGGTTACAACGTCCCGAAAGCATATGACTCTATTAGGTATAAGAGATCCTCAAGCCTCCTAAATCAAGTACGCACTCTCAGCCTTACACATTTGGCACACTAGTCACAGGGAACCTTTCTCTTTCTCTAAACTCTAAGTTTGTTTCTTTACACTCGAAAATCACTCTTTTTGATTTGAGCGTGGAACATCCCTCATTGGAGCACCCTCCGACGGTTTTTACAGGTTTCACATCCCTTTGACGACAGCTGTTTGAATTATCGAGAAAGCGGTATCTATGGAGCCATAACCCACCTCCAACAATTTAAAATTGTAAAATATCTGTAACTATTATGACACTTCAGAGCTCAGGCAGTGAAGTAGATATCGTACAAGAAAATCAAAATTTTGTATTGATTCTGAATTTGAGTTGATCAATAGTGGTTCAGAAAATAGTCTCATATTTTAGCTTTCAAAGATTATCTTCTCCCTCTCCCTTTCTGCTTCTTTTGCAACTGAGCCTTTCCCTTCCCTCTCTCTCTCTCCACAAACCCCTTTTCTCCCTCATAAGTTGAGCAGCACCTCTCCCTCTCTCTTCGCTTTTTGCTTCTGCCATTTTTATTTTCTCTTTCTTTTATTATCTCTGTGTCTCTCTGCATCCTCTCTCTTCTTTTTTGTGCAGTGATAGAATTTTCTCTATTCTTCCGTCTCTATATTCGTGCAAGGACACTAACATTTTCTTCTTGATCAAATGAGCATCAAGTTCCCACTTGTGGCTCATTCTCTCCCTTTCTCGCTTCTTCCTCTCTCTTTTCTCACTCCCAACTCCATTTTCTCTCTCTAGCCCCCTTACTCCTTTACTTCCAAGTTTGGTTTGATTTTTGGGGTGTTTTTTTTATAACTACCATCAAATATAGAAAAATTTAAACTAGAATGGATATCAAGCCATATGTTTAAATAATTTAGACAAGTGTAGAGTTTGTGTTGAAAGAGAAGAGAAGAGAATTTTGTTTAGAAGAAGAGCAGATAATGAAAATAAAGATTTTTCAAACAAATACTCAAGTTTATATTAGGAAGAATGAGTTTATGAGTAGCATCACATAAAATTTTCACACTTTTTAAAGTAACTCTTCACTTTTATTTAAATATATAACATGACTACCTACATATGGAATCAATATATTATTCTAGATTTTATTAGCATGATAAAAGACACCTTTAAAAATCTCACATGACTCTTTTGAAAATCACGCCATGATTATTTGACATTCACTCACGTAACTCTTTATTTTCTTTATGTTATAAATTATAAATTATTCTAACAGTTTGTCCACTTACTCAATGCAAGTGTGATGTAAGGGAATAAGAGATGATGTCATATTGTAAAGCGTAAATTAAGAAGACATTTACGATTGTTTATAATTTGGTTAAACTAGTTTATATGCTAAAAATTAAAATTATAATTATTTGATAATTAAAATTTATAAAAATACTTATAAATCAAAAAAATATAAACTACTCTTATGGTTTTTTCATTTTGGTGCTTTTAAATATAATTAAAATAAACTATTTTGACCAATAAAAATATATTTTTACTCTCTTGTATCTAATAAAAATTATAATTATACCATATCTTTTGCCTATTATGATCTTTTCTCTAATTTATATAATTTATAAACAATCATTTTATCAAATAGTTAACTATTTTTAATTAATTTTATCCAAACATATAACAACTTATTTTTAAAAATGTTAAAATAAATTTATAAACTAAAAAGTTATTTCAGTATTTTTTAAATAATCTCAGACAGAGTATAATTCTCGCATTAAATTTTGATTAGTGGATTGATAAATGATTTAAATTGAAACATAAATTTTCACTCCAAATTAATAGTCAGATTATTTGTTATTTTCAAAATCAAGAAATTTTGTTCCCAAAATTTTTATAGCTCAGATTACAAAGTTCTAGGGTTACTTCTCAAAATAGTGGCTAGAGTTTTCTCAAACATTTTCTCCTTAAAAAAATTAATTTTATATTTTTTTCCCCAAAAGTTAGACTTGTTATAACTATTAAACAATTAGGTGCGCCGGATAATGCTTTTATTAAATATACATAAATACATATATATATATACATAAATACATATATATATATATATATAAATACATACATACATATATATATATATATATATATATAGAAAAAAGGATATGCTCTATCCATTATGTCCATTTTTGCTTTACGTTTCCCCCAAACATTTCCCTTGCACTTCCATAATCAAGCACAAGATGAAACAATTTTCGTAAAAGCCACTTGGAATGACCATATAAACACAAAGCAGATGAATCTTCGAAATAGAATTGGCAAATGAACCATAGGTTTATCGATTGGCCCACCATGGTTTCAGAATTCATTCCGGAGGTGACCATGATGAGATGAGATCGTGGGGGAGAGCCGGAGATTTTGATTTTTTTTTATTATTATTTTTTTCCCTTCTGGGTTCAATGACTTGCCATTGCTTTAGTTGAGTCGTTTGACTTCCTAAATTTGAAAATTAGCTCGCAAGAGCTATCATTCTGTGGCATTGAAACCACACGTTTCTCTCTGTTTTGAGCACCCCCATTTGGAAAATGAAACAACGCAAGGAAAAAAACAAAGGGCAAAATTTGATTTTTTTTTTTTTTTGAAAGGACAAGAAAATGCCGACAACAAAAAATATAAAAATTGAGAGTTAATCTTAAATTTTCTTAAATTTTGAGATAAATAAAATAAAATAAGGATAAAAAAACACCGACAATAACAATCTGAGAGCATCGACAATAACAATCTGAGACCATCAAAAGATCATCAATGACATTTATTTAGGTCATGCTCATGAAAACCGAAATGGGTCATTGTAAATTTCAAACCAAATTAATCTCATTTTTCATATGATTTCTGATATGGGTGCATATCCAAAAATCATGTTTTATTTATTTAGGGTCGGAGAAAAAATTGTTGATGGCAGGCATAATCTGCGGTGGACGAGTGCGAAGAAACCTACGAAGGCCATGTTCAGCATACTTCTCTCCTTCTTCAAAGTTTTCGAGCACTCCACTAGCACGATGATCTTTGTTGACTCTAGATGTCACACATTAAAACAAAACAAGAGAAATAGTAAGAATTAATTAATTAGAAAAGCCAAAAAGGGGTAATGATGCAAATAAAAAAGGGGTTTTACGTACCTAACTTCAGGATTTGTGAAGATATTTCTTGCGAGTTGAAAAGTGCACAAACTGCCCACGAATCCCATTGCAGCCAATAGGGGATACACCTGTTTTCTCACATTAAAACAGTAATTTAACCCCCAAAAAAAAAATTAAAACAGTAATAATTATATATACACAAAAAATCTAGGCATATCAAATCTCAGTAGTCCATCACAATTAAGCTTCCGGTATCAATTTATCAACTATCTGTTCTCAATGATCTTTGGGCATGCATGATATAAGACTAACAATTTAACAAATTACGAGTCATTATAATGAGAAAATGAGATTTGAGAGAATAATTTGTTTGGACAGTATTATAATGATAAAATTTGAATATCAATCGATCAAAAATCCATTTGAAATTAAAATTAAAATTAGATTTGAAATTAAAAACTTCAAAATACCTTTCAAAAGAATAATTTAACAATCACAATATAATCTCAGGTTCAATAAAAAAAAAAAAAAGAAAACCATATGTTCACTTGACTTTTAAAAACTCCAAATAATTTGGGATTTCATTTATTCTCACTCTATTGATCTAAATAAATTATATAATTTTTTCATGATTTTAATTCATTTTAACTATATAACTCTCTTATTTCAAGATCAGGATGTCTTGTAAAGTTAAAAGAAAAAGGTGGGGGGTGCCTAGATTTACCTCAGGCCTCATCCAGTGACCCATCTTCCAAAATTTCTCTCCCTCCCTCCTGAAGAACTTGTCTTTTGAGTGCTTCAAAGCCTTAAAACTTCTCTCGGAAACAAAATGGAATCTTTTCTTATGGAGGAGTGAACGATGTTATGGTTTCATAACTCACATTTATAGTGCGAAAGACTCCAAAACATTGCCTGGCTGTAAAGGAGATTTCCCCTTTGGTAAGACACGTCGGGCTTTGCATTTCCTGTGGGCTTGAAAGTTGAAATTCTTTGACTTTGCACAAAACCGGGTGCCCTAAACCTCTTCTTCCTTTTTTTTTTTTTTTTTTTATTAAAAAAAACGACCCAATTAATTAAAATTGCTCTACGTGTTAATCTTATTAACAGAGTCATTGAATTTGATTAGAAACATCCAATTTTTCCCCCTTTTATTTGATATTCCGCTTTATGTGGCATATCTTTTTTTTATTATTTTTTTTCTTCAATGGAAATTATTAGGAAAAGAAATGAAATGACCCAAAATATCAATTTTTTTTTTAATTATTCAAGTAAAAATATCATTTCCAAAATTGTGTGGCATATCTTGACATTCCTTTCTAGTTTAAAAGAAGCTTCAAAGAAAATAAAGTACCAGAGAACCTAATTAAATTAAAATGTGGTGCTATATATATTTTAAAATTAAATATAAAAACCTAAGGTAATATGCTGAGTATCGAGTCTATAAATTTTAATTTAATATTTTTAACATCGATATTCATTATTTTTTAAAAAAATAATTAGAAAGATAAACTTATAAATTTGTTCATGTAATCTTTTAAAATCTTAAACGGCATTTCTTAAAAACTTTAAAAATCAATAGAAAACATGTTTAAAAAAAGTTTTTCTTATAAAGAAAGTTGATGAATATATTTAGCAAGATATAATTAAAGAATAATGGCTGATTCAGCATTCTTATCATTTGTCTAAGCGAAAGAGTGTGTTAACACTTTATATCATTTATTTTTTAAAGTTAAATTTTAATAAAATACGTAAAAGTAATATGGAAAATTAATTAAATATTGATGGAAAATGATTCTGGGCCATTTATATGTGTTATAAATTATAGATTATCGATGTATGTGTAACTGTTAAAGGTCAACCAATTGCTTGGATCGGGCCAAACGAAAACATTTGGGAGGTTCGAATTTAAAACCTTAGAAAATGAAAAAAGGAATGATATTAATTAAACTATAAATCGTTGACTGTCAAACTAAAACATTAACATTAAGATTGTTAAGTGAAATTCGATAAGAAAAAATATTAAGATTAATTTCTTTATAATTCGTGAAAAGAAAAAGAAATATTACAAGTCCCTTGTTTGGTTGAAATATCGAAATATATAATAAATGAATTAGTATGGAAAAAATAAAAATATGTGATAAATAAATGTTTGCTCTTTTTTAATAATAATGGCAAAATATATGATAAATATATGATCGAAAAATATATGATATAAATATTCTTTTTTCTTGGTAGAATAAACATATTCTTTATAGGAACCATTTTCTAACTATTTCTCACCTACCAAACATATTTTTATCAAATCTCAAATTCTTTCTTTTGGTTGAATTGAACTCAAGCTGGGGAGGAAGATTACGATCATTAAACTGTCCTCTTGGAAACCAAGTTCTAGATATACCATATTGCAAATTTTGTTATCTTTTGCTCACCACAAAATAAAAAAATAAAAAAAAACAAATCGGAGGATAGGTAAATTGAGTATTTATTATTTTTTTTTTGTGAGATACTTCGGCAGTGAAATATCCTTCGTGGGCCAATAAGTTTCATTTCAAATGATACCTCTCTCTCCCCCTCTCTCTTGTAATAGATTTGAATTCGAACTTCAATATATTCACCAATAAAAAAAAAAAAAAAAAAAACAAGAAATATCCTTCGTGGATGAGGCCCACAGAGTTGGATTTCAGATTTGGTCCGTGGGTTTAAGCCCAATCAAGCCCGAGTGGGACTTTTTTTTTTTTTTTTTTTGGTTAGGTCCGACTGGGACTTTGCCACTGCATTACATCCACTTACTTTTTTTTTTGTGTGCGTGTGTATTCCGTGGATATTTGAATCTAGAATCTCCAGATTTGAAAATAAAGATTTGTGACTATTAGATTATACTCTTGAGAACCATTTACTCATTTTATGTCATAAGCTTGTGCTCCAATAGCTGAACAATGATTTCTTTTAAATAAAAATTTTCAAGTCTTAATATATGGAAAGAATTGACATTGGATGAGCTTTGCCCCCTTAAAGGTCCAACTCTACTCAAATCGAATTTAATCAACAACCCGATTCACTACAAAATAAGAGCGATATGCTGATGGTCAAAAACCGTCAGTAAAAGATCAAAAAAGTATCGGTAACACTTTCTCCAACGGATGAAATATCAGTAGAGTATACACCAGTCGGGATAGGGGTATTCTGATAGTTTGTGCAACCGTTGTAGCATGCATGGATATATTGTGACATTTTAAAAAGTGTTGGTAAAACTCGTGATATATCGTCACTTACTATGTGTTATCAGATGGTACAAAATATTGACGGTATAAAAGTATTAATAAAATTTGTGGTTTTATAATCGGTTACCATGTGTTACTATATGTTACTATTTTTATCATCAATTACATTGAGTGACAAAATATTACAAAATGTTGACGGTATAAAATGTTAATAAAATTAGTGGTTTTATCATCAATTATCATGTGTTACGAGATGTTACTACTTATATCGTCGGTTAGCATTTGATTAGGAGAAGTTACTAATTTTATCATCGTTTTCCATGTGTTACTAGATACTACTTTCATTGTCGGTTACAATTGAGTTAGGAAATGTTAGTGATTTATCATCGGTTATATAAGATGTTACTACTTTCATTGTTGGTTACTTTCACTGTTGGTTACCATTGAATTAGGAAATATTACTGATTTTATCATCGGTTACTATATATTACCATATATTATTACTTTCATCATCGGTTAATATCGAATACCATAATATGTCCGCAAGTAAATTACTGTATTTTATCTATAAAAATTGTAAAAATAATATAAACGTAATAATAATGATTGTATTAATATCCAAAAATTATTGATACATTTATTCATAATACAATGATGGATACATATAAGACAAAAAAAAAATTACATATCCTACAACTGCAAACAGGTCACCATCTCAAACAAAAAATGTTAACTTTGATCAAAATGTTACCATCACTTGAAGGCACAATCCAGCATCAAAATCAGATAACTTTAAAATTAAGTCGGTAGCAATGACCAACTTTGTGATCAACTTTATGCACAATTCTCCATCCATCTATTCACAGAAACCAAAATGAATATAATTACATAGTTGTGAAATGAATATAATTACATGACAATATAAAAAAAATAGTTGTAAATGAAAATATTACCTCTGGGATGAAGTGGGATGGAGTGGATGATGATGATGATGATGATTGACTTCTTTGTATACTTCCACCATCTGGTATTTGAGAAATCTAGCAATACAACCAATAGAATCCAACTGAGTAACTTTTTTATATATAAAAAAATATACAATTACCTTTTGATGAAATTTGCAAAGTCATTGTTCGTTTGTGTCTAAATATTTGCTATAGAGTGTGCTTCAGTGTGAAAGCTTGAGTGAGAGTTTTGGCTAGGTCTGGAGGCTAAAAATATACTTGGCTTCAGGGAAGAAAAATTTCGGAGAGTTTTCGTTAAAAATATGTTTCGATGGAAATAAGACTAAAAATATGTTTTGTTGATTTATAAAGAACTTTGAGAGCTTTGAGAGAGGAGAGCTTTCGAGAAAATGAGGGAATGATGATGATGATTTATAATAAATTCAGTTCAACCATTTGACCGTCATTTTTACAAACAAAATTTCAAAATGCGTCATATTTTCTCCGCGTATTTTTCACATTTTTTTCAATTTTTTCACACTTTTATTCTTTACCTGCCTCTTTTTTTTAGTCATTAGCTGGATTGGCCTTAATTCCTCATATTTGTTCATACTTTTAATCAATACTATTACTTGTTTTTTATGCACGTTATTCAGATTGTTCAAAAAATCACTTATTACATTTCATGTTATTTTTACCACTTTTACCGTTTGTTTCTATACTATTACTATATTTCATACAATTTTTATGATGCCGATTTAAAAAATATATATATCAATACATACATATATTTTAATATCCAGTCCTTTGCAAAAATGTAATATCCAATTTCGGTGTTAGAAATATTCTGTAAAGAAAAATTTTAAATTTTATTGATTTTTGATTTTGGGGTATTTAATTGGGAATGTTTCTACCGCGATGGAAGGAATGTCCAACTCTTGAAAATGTGCAATTGTGAGTTAGTGTGTGTGTTAAGCGAATTGGAGTGAGAGAGAGACAAATTGGTTTAAAAAAAAAATTGTATGTGTGTGGGCGGGCGCCCGTGTAAAGAGGCGGGCGCCAGGACTCCCACTAGGTGGGCGCCCGCGTAAAGAGGCGGGCCCAGGACTCCCACTAGGCGGGCGCCAGCGTATGGGGGCAGGCGCCAGGACCCCCCTATGGCGGGCGGGCGCCAGGCCCCTCATTGGGCTGGTATCACTACTTACTATATGTTACCATATATTACTAAATATCATCACTTTGTTTTTTTTTTTCAAAATAAAAATAAAATTATTTAATTTAATATTATAAATAAAATTATTATTTCCCAAAAAATTAATAGCATATAAATAAAAATTAAAAAAGTAAAATATATTTTTGTGCCCAAAAATTATTAATTAAAATTATTATTGTTAGTTATTTTTTAGAATTTATACAAAATAAAATAATAATGATAATTAATTTTAGAATTAGATTTTTTTCAATATAAACTACATAATATTCATAATCTTGCATATTTTAAATATTATACTAATATATAATACAACAATATATAATATAATAATATATATATTTTAGAATTATATATTAATTATACAAATATATATAGTATAATAATATATATAATAAAAAATATATATAGTAAAGGGGCGCCATTGTAGCGCCCGTCTCTTTTTTTTTTTTTACTTTTATTATTTCCTGTTTTTAATTTTAAACTTTACATAACAGATCCAAAATACTATATAATTAAAGGTAAATAATTATTAGTTAATTATGTAATAGTATGTTATGTTGGATAATAATTGTTTAAATAATATAATAATTGTTTAAATATAATAATTATTAACAAATGATTTAAAGCTAAAACAATTAAAAATAATTAATTTATGTAATTAAATATAATTATGTTTTAGAGTAGATTAAAAAAAAAAATACAAATATTGGTGTGTGCTTGGTGGGCACCAGGCAGGGGTTGCCTGGTGCCTGCCCTTTCGCAAAATACATAGGGCGGGCGCCCGCCCATTTAGTTTTTTTTTTTTTTTTTCTTTTTATTATTTCATTTTTTTAATTGTTTTGGATTCAGAAAAAATAAAATATTAAATCTATGAATTTGTAGAACATATAATATAATTAAAACTATATTATAATTTAATAAGTAATTTATAAAATATATTACAATTTGTCATAATATAATACTAATGCAACATATATACTAATATAATATATACTAATAATATATAGTATGTAATATTAATACATAATCTAATACTAATTGTGGGTTTTACAATAACTATAGCAATGTGAGATTTTTGATAATTTTAAAGGATATTGACCATCAAATTTTCACAACTAGTTTCAAAACCCGCCGCTTTTTAAAATTTTGTCTCCCGCTCTACACACACTTTCACTTTTAAATGTTCCAGCCTATATTTTTAGTTTTAAATTGTTAAAAACTCACTACATGTTATATACTATGAAAGTAATTCAAAATTATCTCCCGCACTTTTTAAAATAAATTTTTGATAATGTTTTTTTTTATAAAAAAAGAAAATAAAATGAAAAAAAATGAAATACATGATGAATTTTCAATAAAATTAATATTATCAAAAATTTTATATCGATGAATTTCTAATAAAATTAATATTATTAAAAATTTTGAATAAATTGAATTAGAACCAAAACAATAAATCATACAAATAATATTACCAAAAAATAATAAATTTTTAATTTTAAGGTAATTTTATATATATATATTTAATTTTTATTTGTTTATATGAAAGTGAGATAAAAAAAATTAAAAAAAAAAGTGTAAGAGGAAAAAAAAAACAAAAGAACGTATGAGCGGGCGCCAGGACCCCTTAAGGCGAGCACCCGCTTATGGGGGCGGGCGCCAGGCCCCCTATTAGGCTGGCGCCCGCGTATGGGGGCGGGCGCCAGGAGCCCCCTATGGCGGGCGCCCGTTTATGGGGGGCGGGCGCAAGGCCCCCTACTGGGCTGGCGCCCGCTCACGGGGACGGACGCCAGATAGACTCTACAGACTCTATATACATATATTACATGTTATTATATGTTACCATATATTACTACATATATTACCTAACTTATCAAAACCCGTCATTTTTTTCTAATTTTTTCACATTTTTTGCCCTCATTTCATAGTTTTCATTTTTAGTCGTTCTATATTAAAATTTGAAATTTATAATTAGATTATTTTCAAATCAAATATTTTTTACAAGCAAAATAATTGGTTTTGCATAAGCAAAATAAATAATAGTTAATTAAACTTACTAATTAATTAATTAATTAATTAATATTTCTTT
Organism: Dillenia turbinata; assembly: GCA_037126225.1. Taxonomy (NCBI): domain Eukaryota; kingdom Viridiplantae; phylum Streptophyta; class Magnoliopsida; order Dilleniales; family Dilleniaceae; genus Dillenia; species Dillenia turbinata. Next base: position 21,672,966 of record JBAMMX010000014.1, on the reverse strand, counting down.
AAATTAAATATGAAGTTTGATATTCAAATTAATATTAATATTACCATTTGTTTTTTTTAATTTATATAAAATTATATAATATTAATAAATTATACAACATTAGTATTATAATAATTATTTAAATATAATATTAGTATTATAATAATCCACCTCTTTTTTTAATTATGTATAATAATTATTTAAATATAATACTATGTTGTAATATAATAAATATTTAAACAATTAAAAATAATTAATTTACGTAATTAAATATAATTATTTACTAAATCATTTTATCTTTAAAAATATATTAAATTAATATATTAGATTTTAAAAAAAACAAAACAAAAAAAAAACAAAAAAGATAAAACAAAAAAAAGAAAACATTGAGAGGCGGGCGCCAGGCATTCCATGCCTGGCGCCCGCCTCTCAATTTTTGTCTTTTTTTTTTTTTGTTTTTTTTTTTTTGTTTTTGGATTAGGTTTTTTTTTAAAAAAAAAAAAAAAAACAACAAACAAAACAAAAACTAACAAAACAAAGAGAGGGCGGGCGCCAGGCAGGGGATGTCTGGTGCCCGCCTCAGCAATAAGCCGGGTGCCAGGTATCCCCTGCCTGGTGCCCATCCTCTGTTTTGTTTTTTTTTTTTTGCTTTTTATTATTATTTTTTTTAATAAGTTTTGAGAATGTAATGGATAATTAATTATATGGGTATAATTAATTATATGATTTTTAATATTATTTAATTATATTAGTATAATTAATTATGTTGGTACATTAGTTTTGAATTTTATATAAAATTATATAATATTCTCATTTTTTTTTTCTTATTTGTTGTTTTTGTTAGAATTTATATAAAATTATATCATATAAAATCATAACATAAATTTACTATTTACTACTAGTGATCATTAGTTACCCCACTATATAACTATTACTATACTACATAGCACATGGTTCCATCATCCCCACCGTCCCTCCCACGGTTCCACCGTCTCCCATTCTACACTACTACTAGTTACTACTAGTTATTATAAATTACCACTAGTTATCATTATAAGGTCATAACACTGATTTATTACTATTTACCACTACTACAGTTACTACCACCATATTACATATCCCGTGGTTCCACAGTCTCACATTATCACTCGTAAACTTATAATACAAACTTACTACTAGTTACCACTATATTATTATTAATTATCACTATATTACTACCACTGTATTATATACTACTAGTTACCTTTATATTATTACTACACCTCATAAAGTATTATTACTATATCTCATAAAAAGAGTTGAGACATAAAAAGTTGAGAAATGTATTAGATAATGAGTTTATATATTTTTCTTTTTCTTTTTTTTTTTTAAAGAAAGTATTAAATGGCTTAGAACTCTAAGCATATGCGCTGCATTTTTTATTTTTTATTTTAATATTTTTTTTATTTTTAGGAAGTGAAGTTGCTCTTCTTATTTTTATTTTTAGGAAATGTATTAAATGATGAGTTTAGACATCACCTCTCACATTTTTCTCTTATCACCTTTTATTACTACATATTATCACAATCTTACTACATTTTGTTATAGTGATTCATATCACAATCTTACCATAGTCAATGGTTTTATTATAGAGACAATTTTAAAAGAGTCCCTAAAAGTGCTACATTGAAAACTATTCTAACAATATATTTGAATTTAGTCATTTAGCCCATCTAAATTTTACCAAAAAATTTTCAAAACTGTCTCCCTATAAATTTTCCCGCCATTTTTTCATTATTTCATTCTTTACCTGATATTATATTATATAATAATTAGTCTAATTATCATAATGTCATATTTTAACACTAAATTATGTAACAATTGTCATATTGATAATTAGTAATTTTATATAATTACTAATATTTAAAATTACTAATATTGAAAATTAATTACATCATGTAATATTATTTAAATTACTAATATTAATAAGTAATATAATGATAACTTATGAGAAATTTGTGATAACTACCTGTAAATATAGTCTGATTATATTATTATTTATTGAAGTGAAATATAATGATAATTAGTGATAATACAGTGATAACATGAGGTAGACCGTATAAGGGTATGGTAAACCGTAACTTACTACTAGTTATCATAATCTTACCACCACTTACTATATGTTATCATAATTTTACTATTAGTTATCACAAACTTTCCGTAATTTAAATTATCACTATATTATTATTAGTTATCACTATATTAATAATAGTTATAGTAAACTTATCACTATTATTATATTACTATTAGTTATCACTATATTACTACTAGTTATTATAAATTTTACCACAATTTATTATAAAATTACAACATGTTACTACTACCTATTATATACTAATAGTGTCACATTTACTGACGACAATTAATAACCGTTTCAATTAGACATCCTTTTTACAAATGGTACAATATATATGTTAGCATAGGTATAGAGTTATGCATATGATATGGTTTATCCGTCAGTAAATAAGACTCAAATAGAGACTCTTTTCAAACCGTGACTAAAGTTACCACATTTATTGATAATAAGTGATAACCGTTCAAATAGTAGATGTCGTTTATAGACGAAAAAATATATCCGTTAGTATAAATAAAGAACTTATGCAAACGGTATTGTTAAATAGATAGTACAAAAGAGTTATATAGAGACTTTTTCAAAACCGTCTCTAAACACTGCTACATTTGCTGACCATAAGTGATAACCGTTAAATTTGAATATCGATTTTTATAGACGGTTTTGCTATCTTTACTGACAGTTGATAAATTTATCATAACGAACAATTTTATACCGTTAAAAAATATATACATTTCCTAACGGTTTCATCAAAAATGTCTCTATAGGTCATAAAATACTATTATTAAAGCTCATCGTCAATAAAAATTGCCGTCAGCATATTGCTTTAATTTTGTAGTGATCGTAGAATACCATTGATTTACATATATATATATATATATATGTGTGTGTGTGTGTGTGTGTGTGTGTGTGTGTGTGTAATTGCATCACTATTTTATCATAATAAATAATAACAACTACGACTTCGTGCCACACTATATTACAACCAATTTGATGTAATATGAAATTTAATTTGCCAATGAATATAGAAGTAGAATTCCAATAATAATTAGAAACATTCCTATTCTTAGTTACCAAATTAATCTCATGTCCACATTTATTATATAGAATTCTATTAAGTTCACAGCATAATATAATTAGAATGTGATTTTTTGTGGTAGAAATATATTATTTTAATGTTAAAATAGAAAAAATGCACAATTTATTCAAATTAATGGGGAGCATTTGTTTTGGAGCTACCATGAGGAAGATTTCAATACTAACAAAAATAGTAAAAAAAAAAAAAAAAAAAAGCTCTAGGTATCCTTACTTAATTATGTATTGTATCCTTCTAAAATTTTTGTAATAAATAAATAAGAAAAGGAAAGAAAAAACACATAAATTTACGTGAAAAATTCCAAACCACTGAAAAACCACGAACAGAGAATGAGGAAGTCAATATATCAAAAAAGAAGCACAATTAGAAGTTTGTGAGTAATGTGAGTAAATAAAAACAGAATACAGCTACTAAATCTTAATACACGCTATTTAAATTTCTATATTTACTTTTTGTGAAAAAAAAAATTCCTTATTTTTTCACAATAAAAAATTCTCCAATAAAAAATTTTTTTGAAATTTAGATTTATATGTTTAAGTACGTGTGGAATATCTCCAGGGTTGAATTTTGAATTATTATTCATCTTATATGTGTTAAATAAATAAATATGCTATGTAAAATTATTGGCATTGAATATATTGACATGTTGATTATGTTTGAGAAAATGTTAAGATTATATCACATGAAATGGATTTATAATTTTTGTGAAATGATACAAAGGGTTAAGGGGGAATAGCCAATCCCAAAAAATGACTAGTCATTTCCTGTCACGGTGTGACCTAACGGGGTGACGTGGTGGAATTAATAGACATGGTATGTAGCCAAGTACGACAGTATATTCATGATTGAATAACTTATTGCCTAAAAGATGTGGAATAGTTGATTATACCACTGACGAAAACCATAACTAATACCAAGAATAAGGACATTTTTAAACGTAAATTATTAGTACCCTTGATGGTCTCACCCTAGATCGTGATAGACCTTTATTGGAAACATAGATTTTGGGTTATCCCATGTTTAAAAAATGCAAATTGTTGTATGTATATGAAACTGATTTACGATGATTATGAATTGTGATAATTTAAGAAACATTGATTTGAAATTTATTTTTATTGAATGGAATCGAGAATATTATGATGGTTTGAAAAATACAAATTTGATATATTTACCACACAAATCTTTTTTTTGTATAAGTTGTTTGTCACTCACTGGGTATAAGTATATATTCACCCCTTCACTTTATCACTCACTGGGTATAAGTATATACTCACCCCTTCGCTTTTTTTCTTGTAGAGAAAGTCTAGTTAAAACTTGAGATTGCCTAGCACCAGATTTGAAGAAGTTTCATTGGTCAGATTTTTTCGGATAATAGTTCTCTTTCGATTAAGGTATTTAGTTGATCCAAATGGGAGACAAACTTTATAACTAATTTTGGAAACTTAATTTTATACTATATTTATTTATTCTGTGATTTAAATATAGTTTTGTAAATATAAAAATAAGGATCTCCTTTTTTATTTTCTTGGATTTTCTTTGAAAATTATTTTGATGAAATTTGAAATGGATCCCTTGAGTAGGGATTTGTTTTAAAATCTATGAATTTGTTTGGATTTAAATAACCAGGTTGGCCTAATGCATACATATTTTGAATAGGGATGGATCGGACTGATCTTTTGATTGTGTGATGTATGTATGCTACTTTATTTTGATGATTAAATTATTTTGAAAAAAATAGATAAATATCGATGAATATCTTACGATATTTTGGTATACAGGTTTGATTTATTCGTATTTTTAGATAATACGACGACTATCATAACACGTACCGTAACAAATATATCCTTAGATTTACATAGAGGGCAGGCAGTGCGAAAATGGGAGCTCCAGAAAATACAAGTAGGGTCCATATCAAGAATTGGCCCTTTAAAGTTTGCTGAACAATACCACACCACCCCCACAAACCATAACAAAGGTGCATGTGATGCTAAATAAAAATGCAGAGAAACATCATTGTTCCAATCCAGGTCCACTCTGTTAAATCCTCCATGTGTATACAATATGGTCCTTCAACTGCACTCCTTCTTTAAAAAATTTATTCACTAACAACTTCTGGAACAGACTATTCCATAGGCTGACACCCGTAAAAGATGTGGCAAAGCTTGTTCGAGAATTTGCACTTGTCAAGCATTGAGTTTTATTCTAGTTGGGGTGTTTTTATTTTAGAAGGTACTCGGCACCCGTCCCTGTATTGTTCACTTTTCTTGTTTTCAACTCTTTGGCTCTTCTGATTCTAATTCCTCAGTGGTTGGAAGAACTTTGCAGAATGAATTGGACACCTGGTTCTTTGGACCAGTTTTGACTTTCGAGCAAATTAACCCCTTTGATTTCTGTGACCAAAATGCCCTTTACAGCTGTTCTGATTACCTGTATTCACCTCTTATGTTTGGAAGCATTGTGGTTGGGAAATTACTTTTTACAAATCCAAAGACCGTAGGAAACCAATGCAAAAGAAGCTTGATAAAGCCATGGCAGAAAGGTCACGTTACCCTGGAAGGTTCTAAAATTTCTGAAAGAAATCAAATATAATACCCTTTTCTTTTTTAAATTTACTTATTCGTTGTAAACTATAACAATCCAAACTTAAGAAGGACATGTGATAGAAATTTCTTCTAAATAAGCATGTTAGAATAGCATGAGAAGGCAAAGACACTTCCATCAGTTTGTTAATTAACAAGGTTGATTTGGTAATTTCAGTGTCATAAGGAATTTGGTAAACAATACCCATCATCCTGCGGGACAAACTAACCCTTGGAATGTAATGCTTGAAATCTCTTAAAGCTCCCGCCCATTTTTACTTTCTTCTCACTCAAAACCGTTGCTTCAAGTTATGGGAAATTGACTGAAACTGAATTGAGAGAGAGAGAGAGAGAGAGAGAGAGATCTAACAACCAGTTGGTGGGTAAGCTATAGGCACAAAACCCATTTACAATGCCTGTTTCACTGGTCTAATAACATGCATACATTTATACAACTAGTTTCTGAATAGGGTAGCCATTGAACTTCATTTATCACTTCTACACAAAAATCGGAAAAGGAGTCATTGGCCTTAGCATATTCACCTCCATACTCCACACCTCAAACAGAGTTGGTTAAACACGTTCAAAGACATGAGATTTCTCATCTCAATTTCGTTGCTTCTTCTCTTCTCTTCTCAATCAGGTATTGATTTCTTTCTTAAATTTATATTACTTATTGTTTCCAATGAATGATTCAGCTATATGAAAAGGTGCTCTCCCTAATCTGTAGAATCTCTATTTTCACGTCAAGATGGTTTATAAATGAACTAACTAATATTAATATTAGATATTTTAGTTATTGTTTTTATCCTAAATCGTATTATATTTTGTTTTTGTGTTCTGAAAAATGTAGCTGCTTATGATCCCTTGGATCCGAACGGGAACATAACAATCAAATGGGATATCATGTCTTGGACTCCGGATGGCTATGTGGTGAGTACCATCTAAATTTAACATAAAATTTGAAACATCCCATGTTGATTAGAACAACATTTTGTATATTACAATACTTGTTCTCTGCCAATTACTTTACTAGGCGGTTGTTACATTGAGCAATTTCCAAATGTATCGACAAATAATGGCACCGGGCTGGACCCTGGGCTGGACCTGGGCTAAAAAAGAGGTGATATGGTCCATGGTGGGTGCACAGACCACGGAACAAGGTGATTGCTCCAAGTTCAAAGGCAACATTCCACATTGTTGTAAGAAGACCCCGACGGTTGTAGACTTGCTTCCTGGTGTCCCTTACAATCAGCAATTCAGCAACTGCTGCAAAGGTGGGGTGGTTGCAGCATGGGGTCAGGACCCTTCAGCGTCCGTGTCGCAGTTTCAGGTCAGTGTGGGGCTTGCTGGGACTTCGAACAAGACTGTGAAGCTTCCCAAGAATTTCACTCTGCTAGGCCCTGGTCCTGGATACACTTGTGGCCCTGCTAAGATTGTGCCTCCCACAAATTTCCTCACTCCTGATCGCCGCAGGAAAACTCAGGCTCTCAGTAAGTTTTCTAGCTTTCTACAAGAGCATGGGCGAATAATGCCCGACTTTTAGATCCATTGGCTTAGTTGGCCCGATCTTTCATATGTTTAAAACTTGAGATTTATTTATTTATTTTTAAAGAGGAATCCTAGGTTTAGAGCTATAAGAAAGAGGATATCACCCTAGACAGTCGTTCTTGTGAATAAGAGTGTTAGGTTCCTTAATTAAGTGAAACTTGAGAATAGAAAGGCTATATTAGGAAAGCTCCCCTTAAATTGAGTTTAACAACACTCGAATTGGATTAGTTATAGTATAACTCTAGATATCAGTTCATTATTAAAGAATAAAGAAAAGAAAAAAGAGAATGTCAAACTTTAGCTCTGGCCCATATGATCATGGGCCACGTGGCCTTGGGGTTACCATTTTAGGCAGGGGCTTGCAACGATTAAGCAGGTACTTGTAGTGAAAGAAAAGCTCAACATGATACGAAAATCGCTACAATTTTGGTAGGGTCAACCTTGCTCAACCATGTCCAAGCTTGGCCGATAATGTTCGGCTCGAACCCAAGGTTTTTGTATTATTATCCTCCCTAAGCCTGGCCCAGCCCATGCTCAGTTCTACCGGTGGAAGACTCTTTTCCTTGGGCCCAACTTGTGTCGGCCCATAGAATGCTTATGTCTCATTTCTAGTCCTTTTTTAATTTTGAAGAAGGGATTTATCTCATGAGTTTTAACTTGAGGTTTTTGATTTTTGCACTTCTAATGTTGCAGTGACATGGAACGTGACCTGTACTTACTCGCAATTGCTTGCGCGGAAAAACCCAAATTGCTGTGTCTCATTCTCATCTTTCTACAATGAAACAATCACTCCTTGTCCCACTTGTGCTTGTGGATGTGAGCATAAAACCGACTGTGTCAAGTAATTCACTAGATCCAGCAATCTGCTCCTATTTTGATTCTAATCTTTCAGTTCTGACTAATAGAAATCGAATGACACAAACATTTGGTAATGTAGGAGCGACTCCAAGATCTTGAGTAAAGTAGGAATCAACACTCCAAGAAAAGACAATGCACCATTACTGCAGTGCACACGCCATATGTGCCCGATCAGAGTACACTGGCATGTGAAACAGAACTACAAGGAGTACTGGCGTGTGAAGATCGCCATTACTAACTTCAACTATCGATTGAACTACACGCAGTGGGCTCTTGTAGCTCAGCATCCTAACCTCAACAATGTTACTCAAGTCTTTAGTTTCAATTACAAGCCGCTTGTTCCTTTTGAGTCCATAAGTAAGCTTTTTCACTTGAAATAGGGAACATTCATAAGTGTCCAAGAAAAAGTCGTAACCTATGCTTTTGGGTCTTTTGTTTTTTATGCAGATGATACAGGAATGTTTTATGGGATGAAGTACTATAATGACTTGTTAATGGAGGCAGGGCCTTTTGGAAATGTGCAGTCAGAAGTGCTTCTTCAGAAGGACAAAGACACTTTCACTTTCAAGCAAGGATGGGGATTTCCACGAAAAGTCTATTTCAACGGCGATGAGTGCACGCTTCCTCCACCTGATTCCTACCCGTTTTTGCCTAATTCCGCTCACAGGCAACAACTCACTCACTCACCATTGATTGCTTTGATGGTTCTTCTGCTGCTCGCCATCGGATGATGATTTTGATCAACTTTTTTGATCATACTATAGGATTGTGAACCATTACAAGCACAGTCTCAATTCTCAATTCTTTTGGAGAACATAAAAGCTTCACTTGTGGAAAATATCCTGTATAATACCACCCTGAGCTTCTAAACAGAGAGATCCTCTACAAACTATACGCAAAATCTTTTCAAATTTTGAATGTAAAGCTCATTGCAAGAGTTCTTGAGTTGATTTTTTTTTTTTTTTTAATAAATAAGTTTATCTCTTTAATTCACGTCCCTATCCGTACACTTACTTTCAGAGAAGCTTGCTGCAAGCTTAAAGTTGGAATTGCAGAGAAGCTTACTTCAAGCATGAGATAACAAAGACAAAACTAGCCTCAGGCAGTGCAGGGGTTGGCATCCGCAGGTGGCATAACACATTCATCATCACTAAAATATATTTTTCCAGGAAAAAGCCCAGCCTTTGTAAAAAGTGAATGTTGATATATTCTTCTGGAAAATTAGCTGTGAATGCATATTTCCATGAGGGCCAGTTTGCATCAGTGAATCATTGTAGAACTCTATTCCCCATAGCATTCCCATATCATCTGTTAAATAACCAAGATTGCTTACTAATAGAAAACCTAGTTTAGTTTTACAAATTGAAACCTGAAACTTATGTTAGATTAGTGAGGAACTCATGATAGGTGACTAAAGCAGAAGACTTGGGTGACTTCGTTGAATTTTAGGTGTTGGATTACTAAGTTCCACAATGAGTCGTTCATCACGTATTTGAAATGGTGATTGTGATTTTCACCGGCCGGCACTGATTGTAGTTGAGCTTAATGTAGGCACATGTAGCTAGTGCATTATACAAATGGATCATTTGCTGAAGCTATATATGGCGACCTTGAACTGTCAATCAGAACATGAGAAATTTAGAAAATATCTTCCCTCCATAGCGAGGCTAAAGGGATCAAGAACAAGAGTTAATTCGCATACTTACTTGACATACTTACTTGATATATGCGGCATCTGTTCTGTCACGTCGGACTATCCGGATTGTACCCCGGTGAGGTTCGAGTCAACGTCAAGAAAGAGGGTAGTGTTTTGAAAAAAACTGAAATGGAAAACCCCTTAGCGGGCTTCCGTCTTGGTTCGGCCAAACGTAAGGTGGAAGCGTTTTCGATGGGACCCTTGTGATTTTCTGAGAAAATATTTGATATAGATGCATATTTTGTAAATGATGTTGAATTATTGAAAATGTTTGAATATGAAAAATGCTCTTTGAGATATGTTTTGACATCTCTCACTTTCACCCCTTATTTATTACACAATCATATCATTGCACTCCACTCACTGAGTATTTATAATACTCACCCCTCTCTTCAACATTTTTCAGAGAAAGATTAGACTTGTGACAGAGATTGGAGCCTGAGAGGATCTACTAGCTGACTTGTGTAGGTATATATAGTGATGTATAGATATTTTGGTCTGAACTGAAATCCATAGAAAGGAAGACTTGTATAATTCTTTTAGTACGGATTTAATCGATACTTGTTTTCTGTATAGGAACAAGTATTGATGGAATCCGTACATGATTTGTGCTGGAATTGTTTGAAACTTGTTTATTTTCTTTAATTCCCATTTTTTGATAAAAACTCATTGTTTGAGTGGGACATTTGGTTTGTAATATTGAGATTTGTTATTTTCTTTCAATTTTTACAAAATTCTGTACATCTCATATCGTTTGGATTTTACTGACGTTAGTTTGATTGTTTCAAGCAAGTGTTAGTAAAATCCTATGACTATATTTTAGGACTTCTTGTTTGTTAAGTACCTTATTCATACTGTAAACTTTGAAATGGTTAGGATAGTCATATTGTATGCTTGCATGTACAGGTTCCCTCTCTCCGATTGTATACTGATGTGTAATCGTGTGTATATGGATGGACCGAATGGGTCCTTGCATGTGTATTTTTATGTGATTTTTTTTTTGATGATTTGTATACTGAGAGTATTGTTATGCTGATGTGTAGTATTGAGGAGTCCCAGTATATGGGGAGATTTTACCCGTGTATTGAGACTGCGTGACAGCTGTTGCGTGGTCGATCCGAGGATCGAGACGTGACATCACTGCCGTGTCATTGTAGAATGATGAAAGGGAGACACAACGAGTAGGACTTTGGTGTAACAAGGTTTGTGAAATGTGTACTTAATGTTCCATGTCAATACCATGGGGGAAACATAATCATATCTCAAACAATGCATGGTTCTTCTTAATTTTATAACTGAACTTGCACGTCTGCCATCAAAACTCAAAATTTACTAGGTGGAACAATTACTGGGATAAAATTTGTTGACATAATAAATGAAAATGTTAGGGAGTGTTTACTTCGTATTCGGGAATCAATCAAAATCCAATAACCTTTGTTTAGTTCAAATTCTAGAATAGATATGATTGTCATTATTGATGTAATATCGGACAAGTTCGGATTGTACTGTTAACTTCAAATGTGCTATTTTAAAATTTTTATATATTTTATTTTATTATATTTTATTTTATTTTACAAAAGTGTGAGAGAAAAAAAATTAATTTAGTATAAATATGAAATTTTGCTCCTGGAGTTGTTCAGAAATCTCTCAGGCATTTGGTCGGTAGATATTTTAATTCCAAGTGATCGATTAGTAAAGTATTGGCTTTCGGTAGAGTTTCTCGGTGCCCCAAGCTATGAGAACTCTCGACAACTTATTCCTCCAATATTCCTCTATTCGGTATTAACCGAACAGTCCATTACATTTCGCTTTGGGTATTTGCAAATCCATTTAGTCACGAGCTCTCATTCTCAAAGAAATCCCTTTGGTCTCTTCTAATTGACCAAACACCATTGTTCCCCTTTCGCATTCCAAACTAGTTGTTACTCAACATTTCTTTATGCCCTTCGGTCACCTGGGCACAACATTTCAACGTGTCATTCGATCTTCTTCCATTTGACCGAACACTCACACTTGCACTCCATGGAGACTTGACCAAACAATATCCATCTTGCACCCCAAGTGCATTGACCAAACAATGCACAATTTTCTTTATTGACCGAACGCCCTACGCTTCTTCAACACCACATGCCTCCAATGAGATTTGAACCTCCAACCTTGCCTTTATCTAAAAAGATTTTATTCACCAAACCATTCAACCATTTCAATCTATATATGAAATATAAATATATTATACCTCATATTATTATTATTATTATTATTATTATTATTATTATTTCTTCAATCTCCATATAAGCATGTGTCTCCAGCGAATAACACTTTCTTTCTTTAGCCAATCACATTGTATTCGGTAATCGATAGGAATTTAACCCAAGCCCCATCAGCTTCCAATTATAATAATATTCATGAATATTTCCTATTTTACTAATTTTAAATTTATTTTTCATAAGTTGCACTTTATCTCTCAATCTCCTCAGTACATCACCGAACACTTCTCTCTCTCCCAACAATAAAATATTAAGTATTTAAACTCATTGAGTTGAGTGCCAAATTACCAAAAATGACATATTAGGCACTTATGTAGTTGGGAGAAAATGAGGACAATTAAGTAAATAGGAGAAATGAGTTGTAAATAAAAAGTAGTAGTGGGATTTTAGAACCCCACGAATTCAAAATTTCACATTTATTACTCTTCTCTCTCTACATACACACACCTTCTATTCCTCTTTTTTTGCTTCCATTAAAGATCAATTAAAAACACCACAAACATAGATTCTAAAAATTCAAAAACTCATAACCTAATCTCTAGTAAGTTAAAACTAATAAAGGATTTGAGATTTTTCTGGAAAGAAGAAATCTAGGGCTTGACGATGATTTGACTTGCAGTAAAAGTGGTAACAAAAATCTAGATAATTTTCTTATTCTCAACTTGGGTTTATTTTTCTCATTCATGACTTTGGAGTTTTATATTAAAATTTGACAGATTAAATTTGGAGTGAACTTGAATCACTGTGAAAGAGAAAAAGTTAAGGTTTTGAATATTAAACTTTTGGATTACCATGAGATAATAAGTATTAAATATTTCGGTTACTTAATGATATCCTGTAGGAGCTAGACAAAGCTGATCAAATAAGACACCTACTGTGGAGAAATCTGAAAGTGACTACCCTCCCATACATAGTGAAGGGATGGTTATACTGAGTATGAATAATAAATGTTTTCAACTGTGATTTTTTTAAATTTATTTTGAAATGAATTTTAAATTGGATTTGAAATATTTTATGATTATGGTGTACCTCCTAAATAGATTGACAAATCCATGACTCTACCTTTGATTTCTTACATTGTTTGCATCATGTTGCAAATGAATCATGAATGTGAATTGTGAAATTTCATTCTATTATGAATTGTTATGAGATTGAAATGTGAAATGAGTTTTGTAACATGGTGTATGATGAAAAACTATAGTCTATGATTAACTCTTCCATGGACCAAGACCGACAAGGCGGTGTGGAAGGGTTCAGTTAATTATCGGCTTGGAGGTGGCAGGATGGAGAGCCACTCAAGTTGGTCGTGATAACGTGGTTTTGTACCCCACGAAAACTCCAGGCCAATGCCAATGAGTAAGGAATTATTTTATGGAAACTGTGAAAAATCATAAAAGAAAAACCCTTGGCGGATTCTACCAATAACTACTAATAGAATAATGGTTTTCGACAAACACCAAGAAAAATTTGAAAGGAAAGTGAAATTAATTGTTGAATGAGACGCTTGAGTCATGAAAAACTTATTCTGAATGTATTTTATACAAATGACATTTGGCATTACAATTACATAATTTTGATATGCTCTTTGGTACAACCACTCTCACCCCTCATTTATATTCAATATGCCATTACACTCACTGAGTATTTTATACTCATCCCACTCTTTTATCTCTTTTAGGGGAAGCTAGTTCGGAAACATAGTCAACATCGGATTGTCGAAGAGAAGAAACTACTTTTGGTTGATCACCATTAGGTACTAGTTTTGGGAAGCTAAGTGGATTGGACCCATGGAGGAAACTTTTGTAAATTTTTAGAAGTTTAGTTTTGTTAAATACTTATTTATCCATTTTGTCTAATATTGTAAAACCATTATTTGTCTATTTTAGAATTTTCTTGTTAATTGTAAAATATTTTTTGCAAAACTCATTATTTTCATTGGAGCATTTGCATTGTTTGTTGGATGATTTGAGTTTATTTTAAAATGTTTGGTATAGTGGAATTGCCTTGAGGTGTCTCAAGACATGGAGTGGGCTCACACATATTTGGGGGTAGCTCGGTGGTTATCGCATGCTCGACTAAGGGGGTCGGAGCATGATAATTTTATTTGTATCAGAGTTTAGATTCACAGTTTTAAATGTTTTGAGAATTTGAGCTACTTCCAAATGTCCCCAAGAGAGTTTTCCAAAGATTTTAAGGTATCATGCTTTTGAAAGGTTTGGATTTGAAAATATTTTTCAAAATATTTTCAAAAAACCTCCTATGGATCTTAGAGATTAGTAATTTCTTATTTTAGGGGGTTAAGTATTTAGTACGATTTCTAACTTAATGAACTAATAAGATTATTCTTCTTTTATAGAAAAATGCCTCCTAGACGAAGGGTGAGAAATGTCAATGAAATTCCTCCTTCTGAGTACAAGGATGAATCATCCTCACATGCTTTATTTCCTCCTCTGGCTACTACTCACCCGGCAACCTTCAACCGGAATTCCTTCACCACCATTCGATACCCTTCGACAATGAGCTGAATGGTGGAATGCCTATGGTTCCCATCTCCAAGCTCCAACACAAGCCCCAATGCCTCCGCCTCCGAATCCGATTAATCCACCAACCCCTCCAATGATACCGAATGCTTCTTCCACTTCAATGGCCACACCAACAACTCGTCCAACCTTTGAATTGTCCAAATTGGTTAAGGAAGCCCGACAATTTGGATGTGTTACCTTTTCAGGGACTAGTGACACAATGGTGGTAGAGTTCGGGAGACTGTAGCTGATATGAGACTAGTTGATGAGTTAAAATTACTGGTGGTCAAAAACTTGTTAGATGAAGATACTTCCGGATCGACTCGATAAGAAAAGTAGGGTTGAAGTACCCCGACGGCGTACGACTCTCGCAGGTATAAGATATCTCAAAAACCCTCCAAATCAGGTTCGCACTCTCGGTCATACACATTGGGCACTCTAATCATAGGGAATCACTCCCTTGAACTCTCAGTTTGATTTTTTTTTTTTTTTTCATTCGAAAACCATACTTTCTGATTTGAGTATCGGAGTCTCCCCGTCGGAGCACCCTCCGATAATTTTTACAGATATTACATCCCTCCTGATGATAACTGTTCAAGTTTACAAGAAACTGATATCTCTGGAGTCATAACCTACCATTATATCATAATATTTTGGGCAATTTCATTTTCTTTACAAACATTAACAACGTGTGCGAAATAAGATTTAAAGGTTAATAACTTATTGTGTATTTTTTTTTTATTGACCGAACACCGTTGTTCCCCTTTGGTATTCCAAATTAGTTGTTACTCAACATTTCTCTATGCCCTTTGGTCACTTGCTGGGCACAACATTTCAACGTGCCATTCGGTCTTCTTCCATTTGACTAAACAATCACACTTGCACTCCATGGAGACTTGACCGAACAATATCCATCTTGCACCCCCAAGTGCATTGACAAAACACATTAATCGAATGCACAATTTTCTTCATTGATCGAATGCCCTATGCTTCTTCAACACCGCATGCCTTCGGTCTTATTGTTGCCAAGGAGTTGAAGAATTACTCTTCCATCACGTTGCTTTGTTGCCAATGAGATTTGAACCTCCAATCTTACATTTATCTAAAAAATTTTATCCACCAAGCCATCCAACCATTTCAATCTATATTTGAAATATAAATATATTATATCTCATATTTTTTTTTTTATTATTATTTTTTCAATCTCCATGTAAACATGTGTCTCCAGCGAATGACACTTTCTTTCTTCAGCCAATCACATTGTGTTCGGTAACCAATGGAAATTAAACTCAAACCCCGTCAGCTTCCAATTATAATAATATTTATGAATATTTCCTATTTTACTAATTTTAAATTTATTTTTCATAAGTTGCACTTTACCTCTCAACCTCCTCAGTACATCACCGAACAATTCTCTCTCTCCCAACAAATAAAAGTTTAAGTATTTAAACTCATTGAGTTGAGAACCAAATTATCAAAAAGGACATATTAGGCACTTATATAAGTTGGGAGAGAAATAGAAAAATTAAGTAAATAGGAGAAATAGGTTGTAAATAAAAAATAGTGGTGGGATTCTAGAACCTACGAATTCAGAATTTCACATTTATTACTCTTCTCTCTCTGCATATACACATTCTATTCCTCTTTTCTTGTTTCCATTAAAGATCAATTAAAAACATCACAAACATATATTCTAAAAACTGTAACTCATAACCCAGTCTCTAGCAAGTTAAAGTTAATAAAGGATTTGAGATTTTTCTGGAAAGAGGATATCTAGAGTTTGATTATGGTTTGACTTGTAGTAAAAGTGGTGATAAAAATCTTGATAATTTTCTTATTCTCAACTTGAATTTATTTTTCTCATTCATGATTTTGGAGTTTTATATTAAAATTTGACAGACTAAATTTGAAAGGAATTTGAATCACTGTGAATGAGAAAAAGTTAAGGTTTTGAATATTAAAATTTTGGGTTACCATGAGATGATAAATATTAAATATTTCGATTACTTAATGATATCCCGTAAGAGCTGGACAAAGTTGATCAAGTAAGACACCTACTGTAGAGAAATCAGATAGTGATTACCTTCCCATATATAGTAAGTGGATGATTATATTGAGCATGAATTATAAATGTTTTCAACTGTGATTCTGTGGAATTTATTTTGAAATGAATTTTGAATTAGATTTGAAATATTTTGTAATTGTGGTGTACCCCCTAAATAGATTGACAAATCCATGACTCTATCTTTGATTTCTTATATTGTTTGTATCATGTTATAACCGAATCATAAATGTGAATTGTGAAATTTTATTCCATTATAAATTGTTATGAGATTGAAATGTAAAATGAGTTTTGTAACATGGTGCATGGTAAAAGATTATAGTCTATGATTAAGTCTTCCATGGGTTGAGACCAATGGGGCGGCGTGGAAGGGTTCAGTTAATTATCGACTTGGAGATGGTGGAATGGAGAGCCACTCAAGCTGGCCGTGATAACGTGATTTTGCATCTCATAAAAATTTCGGGGCCAACGCCAATCGGTAGGGGATTATTTTATGAAAACTGAGAAAAATCATGAAAGAAAAACTTTTAACGGATTCTACCAACGACCATCGATAGAATAATGGTCTTAAATCATGAAAAACTTATTCTGAATGTATTTTATGTAAATGACATTTGGCATTGTAATTACAAGAATTTGATATACTCTTTGGTACAATCACCCTCACCCCTCATTTATGTTCAACATGTCATTACATTCACTGAGTATTTTAATCTCACCTCACTCTTTTATCTTTTTTAGGGGAAGCTAGTTTGGAAACGTAGTCGACATCAGATTGCCGGACGGAAGAAACTACTTTTGGTTGATCACTATTAGGTACTAGTTTTGGGAAGTTATATGGATTGGACCCACAGAGGAAATTTTTGTAAATTTTTAAAAGATTGATTTTGTTAAATGCTTATTTATCCATTTTGTTTAGTATTGTAAAACTATTATTTGTCTATTTTAGAATTTTTTTGTTAATTGTAAAAATGACTTTTGCAAAACTTATTATTTTCATTGGGGTATTTGGATTATTTGATGGATGAGTTGAGTTTATTTTAAAATGTTTGGTATAATAGAATTGTCTAGCGGTACCTCAAGACATGGAGTGGGCTCACACGTGTTTAGGGTTAACACAGCGGTTTTCACGTGTTCGACTAAGGGGGTTGGAACGTGACAGTTGATATTTGGTTTGTATATTTTTCGAAATAGAAATCGTATAATTATTAATTTTACTCTTGATAAAAAATATTTTTATAATTTAAAATATTTTTTATTAAATAAATGGAAACATTGTCCTTAAAAAAAAGTATTGCTATTTTTTTATTAAAGAAATATAAAAAATGAAATGTATTAAAGAAATATTAAAAAATTACAACTTTGATGACGGGAGAAAAAAAATTGCCATTTTCAACTTGTCCGATAAGAAGTAGCCAGAACTTGAAAAAAGTATGGAAGAGAATAGTTTAACCCCTTTAGGAAGAAAATGAAAAGCAGAACTTGCCCCTTTGGCGAAGTCCAAGTTTTCCTGCTGTAAATCATTCTCTGTTGAACCAAAACTCAACATTGGCTGTGAGGCGGGGTGGAGAGGCTGCCGAGGAGGGGTGGGGAGTTGGGCGGTGAGAAGGAGCTGGAAGCAGAGTTGGTCTTGCCGGAGCAACTTTCGGTGACGATTTCGGTGGTGGATTTGTTGGGGATGTAGCATGGAGAGATCGGTCAAGGATTGGTGGGCAAAAAAGGGAAAGTTACATTTGTTGGGTTTCGTATGAGTTTTAATCAAAACCATCATTTTATTTGAGTTTCAGGAAATCTATCTTTGGAGGGTTTTATTCCCAAACTCCATTCTCATTTCACTTATTCAAACAACTTTTATGAGTATTATTCTGATTCTTGCTACTCATACCTAACACCACACCTATGCTATAGACCTAACAATTGTTTCAGCTACCAACTGAGGTTCCGGGTGGAACATTAAGTGAAACTCTTCTAATTTTACAGCAATAAGTAACTTAGATAAAATTCTAACAAATTTAATCTATTTAGCGTCTGCCTGCTCTTCCTTGCTTGAAACTATGTCAAAGAACAAACCATATCTTCTCATATATAACTACATAGAACAAAGTCATTTACATCTATGGCCCCTCATTGATCGATGTCTTATGATTAATAACTGTAAATAGGAGCATTAAAGTTGCCGCTGCAGAGAACACAAGGTAAGGAATGGATTAAGTAGCCTTGAACTAGCATTTGGCAGTGTAGGATAGACATCTGGAGGTGGCATAATGCAGTTATCACCATTGAAATAGATTTTTTGTGGAAAAGCCGAACCCTCAAATGTAAATTTCAATTTATCCTTCTGGAAATGTAGTTCTGATTGCGCATTTCCGTCATGCATCCATAAATCATTGTAGAATTTGATTCCCGATAGCATTGTTGTATCATCTATTAATTAACAATGAAAAATGGTAATAGATAGTGACATTTTGAGTAACATGTATGATAAGGTATAAATTAGTGTAATAATTATGATTTATTTTATTTTATTTTTGAATGAATATTATATTAATTGTGTGTTTTATGATGATTGATATAACAGAAATAATGGAAGAGATTTATGAAGAAAGAGGAAGAAAAATGAGTCAAAATTAGAAGTTTCGAAGATTTTCAAAATCAATGATTTATTTCTAATATTTAAGGATAAATTTTAGAAATTTAACTGTTAGAAATATATACGTGACTCAACACGCAGCGGAAGCAATAAAATAAAATTTCGGAATCGTAAAAGTTTAGGGTTCGCGATATACCTCAACCGGTGATGCAAAGATCGTCGGAACCGCGAACTCCCAATATGAATATCTCGTAGTCGGGATGATAGTCACGTAATCGAACTATCACCACAATGCCACAACGATCCAACCCTTAACCCGGTGATTTGTAGACAGATCGGAAATTCCTCTGAATAATTGTTATACTCAACAATTATTCTAACCCTCTGAAAAATGGTACAAGTCTCACACACTTTCTCTCTCAGACTCTTGTACGTTGGTTTTCAAGAATGTTCAACACACACAATCCCACAAACTCAATTCACCAAAGTTTAACTCCCATAGGAGCCATGTGGAGAGAAAATAGGGGAGAGTGGGTAATGGGTAACTACCCATTACCCCATTAGCATTTCAAATTATTTTTTTTTTACCATAGTAAAAAATAATATTAAATGGCCCCACGTGGGCACATCTAATATCTCCCACTTGCACACGAGGGCGTTTTACTTCCGTCATTAGATCACAACTCATGCAATCTATTATATCACCCTACAAGGTTTTCATACAGGGTTGGTCGTCGTGCGACTAGCGAGTACACCTGCAAACAAAGACTTCTCGATACACCTGTTAGGATGATCGAGTAGTCACCGTTAGTATCAAAAGAAAGCTCGCAGTACCCCAGATCCAAGACAGATTGCATCCATCGAGCTACTTTCCTCATCGAAAGTAATCCCCAGATATCGCTCAACTATGTATTCACTATTATGTTCAAATCCCTACATGGACGAACATAAAAGACCGGTCGGTGAATACAAAACAGTGATGCAGTGTCAATTGGTCTTCCTTTCCCAAACTCGAATCTATTGGTCTCAACTCAGCTGCTTTCCTAGACCTGTCCCTCAGACCTCAATTTATCTTCCGGGCCATCGGTAAACAGACTAAAGTAGCATACACTGAATCAAAACCTCAAGAAACAGCCGAAAGTAATAAGGGCACAAGAGATCCCACCCAATGGATCTCGGGTCTCACACAGTGGGGCTCGGGGATAAATTTCAATTTAATGTCTCAAGTAATATAGCTCCCACTATCCCAAGTCGTCTTTTCACACGTGGTATGAAACACGTGCCACAGTGTTATTCCCTCATCTCTCAAAAAGGGCATATGTCAGATTTCTCTAACACTGTGCAGGTATAGGGACTCAGTCTACACATAAGACTTTACCCAGAGATCTCAGAGAGAGTACCTCAGAGACAATATCACAAAACGCAGGTGATATCTGATATCTCAAACCTGGCTACTCACAGGCTACATGGATGTGGGTACGTCCATGTCGGTCATATCGCATATGACCTCATCCTGAACACGTATCAGGGCGACTTATGTTCTAGCAGGGCCACTCTCAAAGCCTCTTACAGCTAGAAGCCGTCTCATCCCCGTTCACTCAGAGCTGGAGGTGGTCGCTCGTGTGAGAGAGTCGACCTCGCCTGCCTGACATATCTATTATCACATCACAAAATATATATATGACTATGAAAGCAAGTGCATTAAATGAAAATATAACACAAAAGTGACTGAAAAATGCACTGTAATCATATATATAGAAAATCAATAAGCATCAATGTCATCAATAAGTATAAACTGAGAAATGTCAGAAAATACTCAAACCCAATGACTCTCTATGCCCTAGAAAGGAGTCTCTAGTAATGGGTTTGGTGAAGGGGTCAGCCACCATGCTGTGTGTCGAAATGTACTTGACGGTCACTTCACCCTTCTCGATGATGTCTCTAACATAATGGTATCTGGTGTCAATGTGTTTGGTCATACTATGAAACTTAGGGTCTCGTGTGTAAGCGATAGCGGCCTGATTATCACAGTAAATCATGACTGGCCTCCCACTATCCGCTACAATCCCTAAGTCATCAAGTAGTCTACGGAGCCAAACACTCTCCTGAACTGCAACTGAGCATGCCACGAACTCAGCCTCCATCGTAGATAGAGCAACACAGGTTTGTTTCTTACTGCTCCAAGAGATGGCCCCGCCATTGAGCAAGAAAGCAAAACCTGATGTCGATTTGCGCTTATCCAAATCGCCTCCCCAGTCGGCGTCTGAATAGCCCACAAGGCGCAAATCACCTCCCCCGTAACTCAAGGAGAAGTTTGCAGTTCCCTTTAGATATCGGAAAATCCTTTTCACTGCTCTCCAGTGACCCCTTCCAGGATTTGCCTGATATCTACTCACCAGACCAACTGCATAACAAATGTCCGGTCTAGTACACAACATTGCGTACATTAAACTTCCCACTGCACTGGAGTAAGGTACTTTACGCATTTCCCTTACTTCTTCCTGAGTTTTCGGACACATTTCCAGGCTCAGGCCTTCACCTTTGGCGATCGGAGTATCTATGGGATTACAATCATTCATCCCAAAACGCTCGAGAATTTTCTTAATGTAGGTCTCTTGTGAAAGAGCTAACATTTTTCTCGAGCGATCCCTCTGGATCTGAACTCCGAGGATGAACTCAGCTTCACCCATGTCTTTCATGTCGAAACTGGATGACAACCACGCTTTGATGGTCATTAAATATTGAATGTCGTTCACAACCAACATTATGTCATCCACATACAACGACAGGATCACAAAAGAGTTATCAGACCGAATTAGATAGACACAATGATCCTCCTCGACCATTGTAAAACCGTAAGATATCACCTCCTCGTGAAATCTTAGGTACCACCGCCTGGATGATTGCTTAAGGCCGTATATCGACTTCCGAAGTCGACAGACCTTGTTCTCCTGACCTACTAGAACGAACCCGGGGGGCTGTTCCATGTAGATCTCCTCATCCAGGCTCCCGTTAAGGAAGGCGGTCTTTACGTCCATCTGGTGTAACTCTAGATCCAGACTAGCGACAATCGCCAAAAGTAGACGGATCGAAGTAAACTTGACTACTGGGGAGAAAGTCTCCTCGTAGTCAATGCCCTTAGTCTGCGTGTAACCCTTGGCTACCAGACGGGCTTTGTACCTCTCAATCGATCCGTCGGCCTTTCTTTTAATTTTGAGAACCCACTTGTTCCCAATTGCCTTTCTATCCTCAGGTAAGTCAACTAGTTCCCAGACTTCGTTGACTCTCATTGATTCCATTTCCTCGTGCAAGGCCTGTAACCAATGGTCCTTTGCCGAACCCTCGAGAGCCTGCTGTATAGTTCTCGGCTCTTCGTCATCCTCGGGAGTCACGATGAGGATCTCATCCTCAATCGGGAAACGACGTCGAGGCATATGTCCTCGAGTACTCCTACGAGGAGAGAGAGCCTCCACACCTTCAGATAGACCGCTCCCACTAGGACCAAGATCCGTAATCGGCTCTTGAGTCCCGCCACTGGGCTCGGCTGAGCCGCTAGGCTCATCCATCTCATAGAAGGTGAAGTCTCGATCGATTTCTCCTCTCTTAGGGAAATCACTCTCGAGAAAAGTGGCATCACGAGACTCTATCTCAGTGACAGTGCCGTCCGTATGTTCTCCTAGGAACACATGTCCCTTAGACTGTTCAGAGTATCTAATAAAGATACATTTCTTTCCTCGCGGGCCTAACTTGCCGTACTGATGCGAGGAATCATGAACATACGCGGCGCAACCCCATGGCCTCAAGTGGCTAAGGTCAGGCTGTCTCCCTGTCCAAAGCTCGTATGGGGTGCTGACTACGGACTTCGTCGGAACACGGTTAAGGACGTAGGTTGCAGTCAACAACGCATCCCCCCAATGGGAGATAGGTAAGTTAGCCTGCGCCATCATCGACCTCACCATCTCCAACAGAGTCCTATTCCTTCTCTCGGCTAATCCGTTCTGCTGAGGAGTAGCAGGAATAGTCAACTGTCTAGTAATGCCTCTATCGAAACAGAGCTCTTTGAATTGCTCAGACAGATACTCGCGCCCCGATCGGTTCTGAGAGTTTTCACCCTCATGTCTAACTGATTTTCAACCTCGCTGATAAACCTCCCCGAAGCACTCTAGTGCCTCAAACTTGTGCGAGATCAGGTAGACGTAACTGAAACGCGTGTAGTCATTTATGAACGTAATGAAATACGTGGCTCTGATTCGGACTCTCACATTCATGGGTCCGCAAATGTCGGAATGAACCAATTGCAATGGAGTCCCAGCTCTCATTGCTTTCCCAAATGGTTTTCTAGTGGCTTTGCCCGCAAGGCAAAACTCACACACGGGCAACTGGACCTTGGTTAGCGGGCCCAACAAGCCACTCGTAGCTAACCGGGTCATCCTCTCTTGCCCTATATGGCCAAGCCTACTATGCCATACATTCACATCATCCACTGCACTATCAGATGCAAAAGCAATAGTAGATGAAGAATAAATCTCATAAAATGAAATCAAATCCAGTACATAAAGTCCCTCATGGACCAAACCGGAACAAATCAAAGAACTGTCATATGAAATGGAAACTCTAGAGTTTTCCAAAAGCACAGAATATCCTAACAAATCCAAACACCGGACAGATACTAGATTCCGCCTAATCTCAGGAGCATACAACACATCATGAAGATACAAGACTTGGTCACTTCGCAGCAATAGCTTGCAAGTGCCAATCCCTTTCACTTCAATAAATGCTCTATTCCCCACGTACAGCCTCCTCGCCTGGGGACTCAAACGGCGGAACTCCACATACGCACTCCTGTCACGAGCTACATGGTCCGTGGCTCCTGAGTCTACAATCCACAAAGGAGAAGAGTTAGCGAGCATCACACTAGATGACACGTAACTCAAACCATGTAAAGAAGAAGGACTTACCTTTCGCTCGCCACACTCGCGTGCGAAATGCCCAGTCTTGCCACACACATAGCATTGGACCTTGCTCTTATCGAGCTCCTTCTTCTTGCGTTTCTGTCCTCTGTCATCGATCTTGGCAGATTGCTTCTTCTTGCCTTGGCCCTTGGCCTTCTTCTCATGCTTGCGCCACTTGCACTTTACTCCTCGGGAGCCCTTACTCGACTCCGCAATGTTAGCATGAGCATAAGAAGACCTAGCCACCTCCTGTCGCTCCTCCTCGAGCTCACAATGCCTACTCACGTCCATGAAAGTACGAATACTCTCAGTGTGCGTGAGATAGGTCTTAACCACATCCCAGGAGTCAGGCAAAGACTGGATCACACCCAGTACTTGAAGCTCATCAGACATCGGCTCCCCCATACTCTTCAGAGAGGCGATCATACTCGACATATGCATTAAATGCTGTTTCATAGTATGATCGTGCCTCTTCTTGTAAGTGATGAATTTAAAAGTCAACATCCTCAACTTAGGAGCTGACGGGGCGCCATAGTGCTCTCTCAGAGCATGCCAGATCGACTGTGCAGTAGGATACTGCTCATAGATGGGAATCAGCTCATCGTGCATGCTGCTAAGAAGGATCACCCTCGCTTGGCCATCCTTCTTTTTCCAAGCACGATACACCTCCTGATCCCATCGTGCTTGTGCCGTGGTACCCTCCCCGGGGTCCACCATCTCGTTCTTAAGAACTTCCCCGAGCTCTTGTTCCTCGAAGACAAACTGAACCTTCCGGTGCCAAATGTCATAATTGTCACCGTTCAGTTTGTCTCCCTTTACGAGATCTAGAACGACAGTCTTCGTTGCAGCCATGTCTCTGTCACACAGAAAAAAGAGACATTAGTGACATATTGATGCTTATTTCACAATTTTATGTACCCTACGAATCACCAAAACCAAAATGACTCGAATGCAGATCCCAAGACGAGCGTATGAGTCAACGGACACCATACACCACAATCCGTGATTGCATCTCACCATTCGGAATAGGATTCAGTACATAAAAACCCACAATTAGTCACTTTTTATCACAAAACCCTCAAAAAATCAGAAAATTCCAATTTAAGGACGACCTACGCGCCGCCGGGAGGGTTCACGCGCCGCCAGACTCACGGCGGCGCATCTCACGCGCCACCACGCGCCGGAAGGCGCCTGGGCGCGTGCAGGACGCGCTGCGCATTTGGCACGCGCTTGCACGCGCTCTGTGCGCGTTAGCAGACGCGCCTGACGCGCGGG
Organism: Dillenia turbinata; assembly: GCA_037126225.1. Lineage (NCBI taxonomy): Eukaryota > Viridiplantae > Streptophyta > Magnoliopsida > Dilleniales > Dilleniaceae > Dillenia > Dillenia turbinata. The sequence goes on along the minus strand of JBAMMX010000014.1, from coordinate 21,647,429 downwards.
CGCACGGGCGACGCGCCTACACGCGCGCGCCCGCGTCCATTGGGCCGGATCCGGATGCAGGTCCGGGTCGGGATCCGGAACCCGGTCCGGATCCCCGGTTCGGGGTCGGGTATTTAACCGGGTCGGATCTGACCCATGTCAGACCCGACATCTCACGCGCCTACTCGCGCGTGAGATGCACGCGCTGGGGGCGCTGTGCATAGACGCGCCTTCTCGCGCATGTACTGCACTCTCCCACCCCCTGCTGGCTAACACGCTCCTGCTCGCGCGTGTATTGCACGCGCCTTCATCTTCTTCCCCGATTTCTGCAACTGCGTTTATTTTCCGGCCCCATATCCGAAAATCTCAATTTCCGGTATCAATTACATGCAATATATATACCAAAATATAGATCTAACAACAACAAACACAGATCTACCATTTTTATGCATCAATTTGACCTAAATCTTGCCAAATCTGGGGTTGAAGTGTTCGGTCACTATTCACGGCCGAATGCTTCAACCGGAATTTTCATGGCCTAAACGTGCCCAAAAAATTACGAAAAAAAATATTTTCGTGTTCTACGTGAGTTGGGTAACACAGTGGTATAATTGGATTCACGAAACTCATCCGTGATCCGAACCCCAAATTTTATACCCTATATTTTTATACCCAAATTTTATTCCGAAAAATTATTTAAAAAATTTTCTAACAGGCTCTGATACCAATGTTAGATTTTTTCGTGACTCAACACGCAGCGGAAGCAATAAAATAAAATTTCGGAATCGTAAAAGTTTAGGGTTCGCGATATACCTCAACCGGTGATGCAAAGATCGTCGGAACCGCGAACTCCCAATATGAATATCTCGTAGTCAGGATGATAGTCACGTAATCGAACTATCACCACAATGCCACAACGATCCAACCCTTAACCCGGTGATTTGTAGACAGATCGGAAATTCCTCTGAATAATTGTTCTACTCAACAATTATTCTAACCCTCTGAAAAATGGTACAAGTCTCACACACTTTCTCTCTCAGACTCTTGTACGTTGGTTTTCAAGAATGTTCAACACACACAATCCCACAAACTCAATTCACCAAAGTTTAACTCCCATAGGAGCCATGTGGAGAGAAAATAGGGGAGAGTGGGTAATGGGTAACTACCCATTACCCCATTAGCATTTCAAATTATTTTTTTTTTTACCATAGTAAAAAATAATATTAAATGGCCCCACGTGGGCACATCTAATATTAACTTTCAAAAACTTTTATTTTTTAGAAAATTTTTCTTTCTCAAAAATACAATTACTACCCATATATATATATATATATATATATATATATATATATATATATAAAAGAGTGTTTAATTGCTTAAAAAATAAATAAAGAAGAGAGAGAGAGAGAGAAAATGAGAGAGGGGAGCCCGAAAAGGGGTAGCCGCCCCATGAACAGCACTTAATTCAATTTCAGCAATATTTTTATTTTGTTTGTGAGTTTTTCTTTCCTTTCATGTTTTCATTCTAATTTAATCTTTCTAATTAAAAGATATTGAAATCTCAATTTTCAATAATTATAAGATTTAATTAGATTTATTAAATCAATACCTCCTAAGTATTTTTTTTATTCCTGTATTTTATGGATCATGAATTTCTAAAGTTTTTTAAATAGATTGTTAATATTTAATAAATTTAGAATAATTTATAACTAATTAAAATTGTAAATCCATAATTGTTTATTCGTTTTAATAAAGTGATAAATAATATTCATGTCATAGGAATGACATTCATGTCGTGAGATTGAATAATATAATTTAAATGAACCCGGTATGTATTTGATTAGAATTGGATTTTTCTAAATCTTAATGTTGTTGAAACTTTCAATTCTAAGAGTTTTTCTAAAATTGACTCTCGATTAGGGAAATAATTAACGAATTTCTCTAAATTATCGATTAAATAAAGAGAGATTGATCCTTGGATATTTGTCGATGACTATAATCAATTTATTTATGGGTGTTGAAATATTTAGATAGATCAATGATCAATCATATGAAATCAAAGTGGAATTAATTCATTTGGCTAGAAAAATTGATTTTTCATTAGTTTTTATTTTTTAAAATTCTTTATTTTTATTTAATTATTTTAGTTAATTTTTCAAACCTCTCATATTTTTATTTTTATTTTTATTTCCTTAAAAGAAGTAAATTTATTGTTTCCTATGAAAATGACCCTATTCACTCTATATTAGTATTTAATGAAGTAAGTTAATTTATTTTTGTTTGTACGACGACATGCCAATGTACCATTATTTTATTCAATAATCTGAACTAATATGAAGGGCATTAACTTACTAATTGTGGATGAATAAGGAGTTACTGGGTCATAATAAAAGCTGAAGGACCGGGTGAGGTTCTGGAAATTAGGGTGTTAGACAACCAAGTTCCACCGCGAGTAATTCGTGGCATAATTGAAATTGGTGATTGTGATCTTCACCCTCCAGTACTGCTTGTAGTTGATCTTTACATACACGAATTGGTGATTGTGACAGGAACTGCATATACATTTAATGTTTCATGTTACTGCCATAACATAGTCATTATATACTAAAATCAGCAAACAAACAGCTTTAGGATGGAAAAATATAACATAGCACACATGACTTACTCATACCTTGTGTAACTCTTCTGCCATCCTGACTCAAAAATTTAGTAGGCGGAACAACCTTTGCGGGACCACAGGTGTATCCAGGACCAGAAGCCAACAGCGTGAAATTCTTAGGAAGCCTGACAGTTGTGTTGATTGTTCGGCTTGACCTACGGCGAGCTGGAATGAGCTAGATGCGTTAGCAGAATCTTGCAACATTGAGCTAATCACTCCGCCTTCGCAGCAATTCGTGATTTGTTGATTGTAAGGAGTTCCAGGTAACATGTCTACAATCCATGGGCGTCTCTTGCAACAATGTGGGAGTACAGGGCGCTCGAATTCGGAAGAGTCACCTTGATCTATGGCTTATCCTCCCATCATGTTCCATATAACATCCTTATTTGCCCATGACCATTTTAGAGTCCATCCTGGTGGTTGAACGTGGCGGACCTTTTTGGAAGTTCTAGATTGTGACCACTGCCTGAACACGTTTATTCATATGGCATGTCCCGATCAGATGCAGATCGAGTCGGCCATTCCAGGTCGGGCCAGGTAGCCTATTCTGCCAGGGCCAAATATCGTGGGCTTGGGCAATTTTTTTTGGTAAGTGTATTTACTTATCATCGACAAATCAGACTTCACCCAACTAATTTAATCCGTGACATCCAATTAAAAGGTTGGTTTTTCTAATTTTTATCTTTCCATTCTCAAGGATTAAATTCAAAATCTTGATTAAGAGGATGCCGCTACATCTACGTGAGAATGGTGGTTTGGGCAAATTTTGATGCCCACGAGGCAGACCAGGTGAAAAACTTGGCCTTCCATGGGGCCAGGCTTGGCTCACTTCTTAAGGAGCCTGGACCAATTAGTTACTTGGGCCACGAACTAGAGGCTGATGGCTCATTTGAACCAAGCTAGGCTTGGGTTAATCTTTTTTTTAATACAATAAAATATAACAAAATAGGATTGAATTAAAGAAAAATAATGAAAGTCAGAATATTTTACTGTTTGAAGTGTCCAAGGGACGGTCAACCATGCTGTGGCATTACTCATCCCACCCCCCCCAAAATTCAAGTGTCAACGCAAGATAAAGAAATTTTGGGTCATGAAAAGTTCCACACAAGAAACTACATGCAGGCAAAACTTAACGTACGGAAGGTCCGAGTGTTAGGCAAGCTCCCTTGAGTTGGGATCATGCTATATGATATACCTAAATTTGGTTTGATCGAAGTCAAATTTGCTTATTTTGATCAAACCAACCTTGGATGAGCAAATTATACAAAATACTAGCTATCTTCTGATTTTTAATATTAAAGGGTATCAAAACTCGTCTCCATGACACTACAATCCCAGTAGGCAACCTCCTTTTGTTTTTCTTTTTTTTAAAAAAAAAAAAAAAAAAAGTTACCAGTTCCTGATAATCATGTTGAGTTCAACTAAATCCAATTTAAGTTGGATTGGACTCTTAACGGATAAAATACTTTCAATGCCATATATGAGATTCGAATCCAAAACTTTGCTTAAGGATACTAGTATTCAGCTATTGGAGTCACTAGGCGTTGGTCCCAAGTAGACAACTTGTAGACAGGCCTGCTAAGAGGATGAGTTGAATTTGCCTGATCTACCATGCACAATTCTAAGATGATTATCGCGGCTATGAATTTGACTTGCAATAATATAGACCGATTTAATTGGGGTCTTAGCCTTTATAAGATGGAATAACCAATATGAACTACACTGTAAAAAAATGCATGAACCAGTCAAGGTTAGCCTCTGCATTATTTTGATATGAAGCTGTCAAATTGTGAGTGTATTACAATGTAAGCAAGCCAAGTTCACAAAGTTGCAACGAATATGGAAAAAAGAAAAATGTTATGTGTGATGAACTTACCTGATATATGTAAAATTAAAAATCTGGCCTTGATAAAGTTTTTTAGACATATTAAGAAATGTTCTCTCTCGTTAGCCAGATGTTTTACGGTCTCTTTCACTAAAAATATTAATGTGCTAATTATAACCCTAAAGATCTGCCAACTAGGGTTTCCTAATATATACTTTGGATTAACTAGTGAAGTAGTTGAAGATAAAGTTAAGAAGTAAAACACTTACAACATAGCCATCGCCAGTCCCAGCTAATAACATCCCACTTGATGGTGATGTTCCCATTTGGGTCAAGCACATCATACCCTTCTGATATTCATGTACCCAGAAAATTGTATAGGAAAATAGGATCAAATATTTAATGCAACCAATTTTAACAAAAATAGCAAAGGGTCTCCACAGGAACAAATGAACTATTGGAGGAAACTTGACAACCAAGTTTTTTCTGTGAGAGAGAGAGAGAGGGAGAAGAAGAAGAAGAAGAAGAAGAAGAAGAAGAAGAGGTTGGCGTTGGGTGTATAAAGTGTTGGCAAATATATATATATATATATATATACACACACACACACACACAGACCCCCAATTGTAATAAAATTATCTTGAAAAGGGTAAAGATAAACTCGACCGGAATTAATGAAACTTTTGGGAAAAAATTTTTTAATATAATAATATTTAAATTCTTTCACGAAGAAATTTAAATTCTATCTGCAAAATCATTTAATTTTTATGAAAAAAATAAATTTAGCAATCATAAATAAAACAAAGTAAATGAAAACTAATTGAGCAAATTTCAGCTTTCATAAACAACACCTTTGCCACAAAGCTTGCATGATACTTTGATTGAATAGATTTTTGCTCATGATTTTTTTTTTTTTTTTTTTTTTTGTGAATCTAAAATTATCCAAAATGGTTTAACATGTATTCACATACTATCCGTTGAGTTTATCATTTAAGAAAATATCCTTATTCTTATTCTCTAGAAACTCTATATGGCTAAGACAGTCTTCCTTGATCTTTTTTTTTGGGTTATGTAGAAGAGAATCAAATTTGAGATCTAATATCAATTGAATTATAATTCATTGTCATCGTTTTTCTTGATTGATCAAGAGAATATAGTTTTTTTCATAACTAAAAATGTCATTTTTGTTAGTTTTCACAAAACCCCAATCAAAATGACATCATTCCCTTCCCAGTAGTGAACATAATTTCTTTTCGGTATCTTTGTAATTTTATTAATTTGATTTCAAATAATTCTGTATAATGCCTATCAAGAATATATTATTATTTAATTATATAATTTTATTTTTCAAAAATAATATCACTATTTGATTACTTATTTTTTTAATTTAAGTTTGTTAGCTTTCTTAATCATAACTAATCTTAGTTTTAACTTCATTTAACTTTATATGTGCTTCGTCATTATTTTTAGAGTTTCTTTTTCTTTTCTTTCTTTGTCTTTATTAGAGAAATATTATCATAAGGAAAAAAAGGGTTAAAAAAAGAAAGAGATAGAAAAAAAGATATGAAAATAAAGGAAAAGAGAAATGAATTGATTGAGATGAACGAGAGAACCAGTTGAGAGAAAAATGGGTTAAAGTAAAGAGAGAGAGAATAAGAGGAGTGAGTCATCATGCACGATTTAAATAGTACACTTTTTCTATTTCTTTGTTCTTTTTCAGCTTGATTTTGATTAGTTGTATTTTTGTATATATAAAAAAAAAAAAAAAAAGAGAGAAGGAAACCAAAATAAAGGTAAAAATAGTTCTTTTTTTCTTTTAATAGGGGTGAATGATGATTGTGAAACAAAATAAAATATGTGCAAATTTTAGAAAGGGGGTAAATTTTGCGAATAAGTGGAAGTAAAAATTCTCTACATCCGTAGTGGAAATTACGCTTCACAACACAGGACTGGGACCGGTAATTGGGCCGGACCGACTCGAGTTCGGTTCGAGCTCGACCTCTTTTAAAGGGTTGAGTTTGGCTTATTTAGAGTCGAATCGAGATTGAGTCTAATTTTTAGACTTGATTCAATTATGAATCGAGTTTGGATATAAGTGGACTCGACTCAATACAAACTTGACCCGTTTAATATTAAGCAGCATATGGTGTACGTATCATATATACATAATATATGTAGTGTAGGGTGGGTAACTATTTGTATTTAACATTTTTTATTTTTTGTTTCGGTTATATTGAGGATTCTTGATTTGAATTAGGGTTTTGAGATCTTGGAACTGGATCTTTGAGATTTTGTGCTTTATTCGTTTTTCTGGGAGTTAAAGAACTCTTTTCTCTAGTTGATTGTCTGTATTCTATTCTAAAAATATTTTGATTAATTTAAAATTATTAAAATTAAAAAAAAAATTGATTTTTTTTGTATATTTGAAGGAATTTTATAGGTAAAAAAAATTATTATTCGAAGTCGAGTCTGACCCAAAATGGACCTAACATCCTTTAAATTTTTTTAGTCGAACTTGAGTCTAGATTTTTTGAGCTTTCTTTGATCGAGCTCGAATTCAGGTCCATAAAATTTTAAATGAGCCAAACCCGAGTCTTACAAAAACTCAATTCAAAAAGCTCAATTGCTAGACTTACACAGCGTATTGATAACAAAATTTGGGCAAGAAATTTTTGAAACAAGTTGGCTCATTGGCTACATGGGGAAAGCAATTTCGCTCCGCCGACAAAAGTCACCGCTCCAATTTTCAATTTTAAGAAATCACTTTCCCGTTTTCAACTCCTGATGGGACATGGCCCAAGACCCGAATCAGAAAAGTCAATTCTCAGAAAGCCCACGAAAGGCCCCTACCGACAATCTACCGAAGGACCATAGCCACCCAGATCAATCTATCAAGAGACCTCAGTAGCCCGAATCTACCGAACGATAAGGTCTCAGTTGTCTCGCCAGTCGAACGATAACTCACCAAGTAAAGGTAAGCGTCCTGATCGGGCAAGCAGACATCAACTCTTCAATCGAATGGGTCATGAAGATCCCTTAATCTATTAAGTGACCGAACGTTGTGTAACACCTCGAACGATTCTAAAGGAAAGTCAAGATTTTCTTAACTAAGGTCTCTCATTTCATAACGACAAAATCTTGGATATTCCAGATAAGGAAAGTATCCCTCCCAAAAATGAAAGTATTCTGATATATGAGGATCGTGATCAATTCGTAATATTAACTTCCGAAATTCCCGGATCAGTTCGATAAGAAAGGTAGGGTGGAAGTCTCTCAGCGGCATACAACTCTCACAGGAATAAGATTTCTCAAAACCCTCAAAGCCACGTACCTCAAGGCCTAACACTCTGGGCACACAGAACACAAGAAACAGCCTTCGCTCAATTTTCAGTCTGTTTCTTTTTCAAATGAAATTCGCTCTCTATTGACTTGAGCATCGAAATCTCCCCATTAGAACACCCTCCGGCGGTTTTTGCAGGGTATCCATCCATTAGCGACTACTGTTCGAGCCAGGAATAAGCTGGTATCTATGGAGCCATAACCTACCTCCAACAGATTGGCGTCATCTGTGGGAACAGACTGATTATCTAAACTCTTAGGGCGATGCCCACAATGGTCATCTCCGACACAGCACCTACCAAAAGAAGAAGGTCAATCATAGGTTTTGATGATGATGACCTTTCAATTGGAATAGATAGTCTCCAAGATGACCCTATAGTCATCACCCTCAAAATAGATTTCTACACTATAAAAAGGGTCCTTGTTGATCAGGGGGCTGATTGCGATCTCCTCACCTGGAACGCCTTCTGCAGGATGGGTTTCAATCCATCTCGACTTTTTCCATCTACCGGATCCCTTCAAAGGCTTTCGGATGAGCCCACTTATCGTGAAGGTATTATTTATCTTCCTGTGACCCTAGGAAGACCCTCTAATCACGCAACCGCTCTCGTCCTCTTTCATGTGGTAAAACTCTACGCCCTTTACAACGTCATACTCAGCAGACCCAGCCTGGACGATCTAGAGGCGCTATCGAGCACCAGACACATGAAACTGAAATTTAGAACACCGCTAGGGGTAGCGACCATAAGAAGCGACTTTGACCCCTATTTCCTTTTCGCAACATAAGGCGTTCAAGAAGTTTTCCCGGTCGACGCCTTGGAACCTAGAGATGATACTGAGCTAAGAGCCAAGCTTAAACCAGGTGAAGAAACGATCGAGATTCTTTTGACAAACGACCCCAGTCGAACGGTCAAGATAGGAGCCAACTTATCACCTCCCTTACGAGAGGCCTTAGTCGCCTATCTACAACGACACTCGAAAGTCTTCGTATGGACTCCAGAAGATATGCCTGGCATAGACCCATCAGTCATAACCCATAAATACGAGAGGCCTTAGTCGTCTACCTACAACGACACTTAAAAGTCTTCGATGGACTCCAGAAGACATGCCTGGCATAGACCCATCAGTCATAGCCTATAAACTGACTGTTAATCCCGACTTTAGACCAGTTAAGCAGATGAAGAGGGTATTTGCCCTTGAACGCCAACGCGCCATCCAGGAAGAGGTTCAGAAGTTGTTGACAGCAAAATTTATCTACGAAGTCAAATATCCCGAATGGTTGGCTAACGTAATCTTGGTGAAAAAGGCTAATGGCAAGTGGAGGATGTGTGTGGACTTCACTAACCTCAACAAAGCATGTCCAAAGGATAGTTATCCGCTCCCCAACATTGACAAGCTTGTAGACAATTCATCGGGATACCAACTTTTGAGTTTTATGAATGCCTGCTCCGGCTATAATCAGATCAAAATGGCGCCAGAAGATGAAGGGAAAACCAGCTTCATCATCGAGTTCGGTACGTACTGTTATCGGGTCATGCCTTTTGGCTTGAAGAACGCCAGAGTAACTTTCTAACGGTTGGTCAATACGGTCTTCAAATATCAATTATGCAGGAATATCGAAACTTATATCGACGACATGCTCGTAAAGAGTGTTACAGCAGAAGCTCACATTACAGATCTCGAAGAGACCTTCGAGACTTTAGAACGATACAATATGCGGCTAAACCCAGAAAAAATGTACATTTGGGATCGTTTCTGGAAAGTTCTGGACTTCATGATCACCAATAGAGGGATAGAGGCCAACCCTGAAAAAGTACAAGCAATATTAGATATGACACCCCCTAGACACTCAAGGAAGTGCAACACCTGACTGGTTGAATGGCGGCCCTAATCCGATTCATGTCCAGAGTTGGCGAAAAGTACAAGCCCATATTTGACACATTGAAGAGATCTCGACAGTTCAAATGGACGCACGAATGTCAAACAGCCTTCGAGCGACTAAAAGAATATCTGATGCAACCACCACTGCTCTCGCGGCCCATTCTCGGGGAGGAACTTTACCTGTATTTGGCCGCTTCAGAACGAGCACTCTGTTCCGTAATGGTGAGACATGAGTCCGTCACCCAAAAACCAGTCTATTACATCAGCAGGATAAATGAAAGATTCTGAAATTAATTACCGGCCGATCGAAAAGATAGCTTATGCTTTGATTGTCTCAGCGAGGCGTCTCCGACCATATTTTCAGACTCATACCATTGTGGTACTCATCGATCAACTGCTGAAACAAATCCTCCAGAAGAAGGATACGTCAGGGTGACTCATCAAGTGGAGTATGGAGTTAGGCGAATTCGATATCCAATACCAACCACGACCCGCTATAAAGGGCCATGCATTGGCATATTTTATTCTTGAATACATTTTACCCGCAGTGTCTGAAGGACAACTTTCTAGCCATCAAGAAGAATGGATCGACCCCAAATGGACCATCCATATGGACGAATCATCAAATTCTTCAGGAAGCGGCGTCGGACTCATATTGGTAGGACCAAACGACTTCAAGGCAGAGTACGCCCCCCGCTTTGATTTTCAAGCCACCAACAATCAAGCCGAATACGAAACCCTGCGAACAGGCCTCTGGATCGCCACTAATATGGGAGCATGAAATGTCAGGGTGTTTACGGATAGCCAATTGGTCGTGAAGCAAATCGAGGGGGTTTACGAAACCAGAGACCCAGTCATGGCAAAATATTTAAGTAAGTTGCGCAAGACGATAGACCGATTAGGTAAAGTAGACATTCAACAAATCCCTCTTTCAGAAAATGCGCGAACGGATACCCTGTCGAAGCTGGTTAGTTCCGAATCTGTCGCTTCCAGCCGAACAGTGTATATTGAAAGCCTGTCGTATCTCAGCATCGACGAGCCTAAGGAGATCCTCCTAATTGACCAGCTGCCTAGTTGGAAGGACCCTATAGAAGAATACCTAAGACACGATCGTCTGCCAGAGTCCTCGGGGGAAGCAATAAAACTAAAGTGAAAGGCCGCACACTACGCCATAATCGATGGGGTCCTCTACCGCAAGTCATTCACTCACCCGTATCTGCGATGTCTGACTCCCGAAGAGGAAAATTACATCATTTGAGAAATTCATGAAGGAGTCTGCTGCAATCATCTTGGTGCCCAAAATTTAGTCTATAAAGCCCTTCGATAGAGATACTATTGGCCAACCATGAAAGTCGATTCCGATAGCTACGTCAAAAGGTGTGATAGATGCCAACGCTTCTCGTTGGTTCCCGGCTACCATCCATCGAGCTTAATCCAATATCCAACCCTTGGCCATTCGCTCAGTGGGGCATGGATATCCTCGAACCGTTTCCTCCATCCACAGGATAACGAAGATTCTTGATTGTGGCAATTAATTACTTTACGAAGTGGGTGGTAGCTGAGCCTTTAACCCAAATCACGGCCGTTAAAGTCCAGTCCTTCGTGTGGATTCATATTATTTCCTGGTTCGATATACCACGCATCCTTATCACGAATAACGGGAAGTAATTCAATAACCAGTGTTTCCAGGAGTTTTGCGAGAAACTGGAGATACAACACAGATTCTTATCGGTCGCTCATCCACAGACCAACGGACTGGTCGAAGTAACCAACCGAACAATCCTGTAAGGATTAAAGACAACGCTGGATGACGCCAAGGGACAATGGGTCGAAGAGCTTTATGGCATCCTTTGGTCGTATCGTACTACCCCTCGAAGGGCAACGGGAGAAACACCCTTCAGTCTGACTTACGGGAGCGAAACAGTCATACCCGTAGAAATAGACATTCATTTACTCCGAGTAGCTCGCTATGATGCTGGACAAAACGAACACACCCTATGAAAAAGGTTGAACTTACTCCCAGAATTGCGGGAATCTGCATCGACACGAATGGCGGTCTATCAGTAACAAATGACCCGATATCATAACTGAAGGGTTAGAAGCATAACGTTTAAAACCGGAGAGTTGGTACTACGGAAAGTGGAGGCCACTAGTTAACAGCAACCCGGGGGTAAACTCGCCCCTAATTGGGAAGGTCCGTATCGAGTACGTTCCGTAGTTCGACCGGGAATGTACCGACTCGATAACCTAGATGGGTCAGCTATACCTAGGATTTGGAATTCGGAGAACCTGCGCATATACTATCAATGAATCTCAGCGCTATCCAACAGTCAGAAGGTCTTTCTCTAAACAGCTTAAAATTTTTTCTATCGCTCGGAGGGACTCAGTCGCCCAGCTCCTACCGATCGTACGCGTCGTCAATAGGGGATGTAACTCCCCAGACGGGTGGATGCGGCCCATAACTTAAATTTTCCTATTGCTCGGAGGGTCTCAGTCGCCCAGATTTTATTGATCGTATGCGTCATCAATAGGGGATGTAACTCCCAAGATGGGTGGACGCGGCCCACGGCTTAAAATTTTTTCTATCGCTTGGAGGGCCTCAGTCGCCCAGCTCTTACCGATCATATGTGTCGTCAATAGGGGATATAACTCCCCAGACGGGTGGACGCGGCCCACAGCTTAAAATTTTTTTTATCGCTCGGAGGGTCTCAGTTGCCCAACTCCTACCGATCGTACGCGTCGTTAATAGGGAGATGTAACTCCCCGGACGGATGGACACGACCCACAGCTTAAAAATTTTCCTATTGCTCGGAGGGGCTCAGTCACCCAGCCCTTACCGATCCACTTTGACAAAGACTGAAGAAAGGCATGCAACTGGACGAGGAATAGAAAAGAGAAGAAGTAGAACTCGAGTAAAGCATAACTCTTTCATTTATACCTGTGCGAAATAGTACATTCGGTTACAAGAAAATATACACAAGCCGCTAAGTTGGGCTAGTTGTACTACGAGAAATACACGGTAATGTCTTTCCACAAGCAGTTCTCAGGAATTATTATGGACCAAGGAAATGATCCAAAAACCAAGGGAGAACATGATCCCTATGAATGATGCAAAAATGTAGTCTTTGGGGACAAAAGTAGATGAGCCCGGGTTTTGCCACCCCCAACACAGCCCGGACTCAACTTACCCATCCAAAAACTGTGTGAAAAACACCCCCACCGCATCCAGAGGGTGAGGACCGACCGGAAAAGACCACGCAAGACGATACAAGATATACCCCCTCGGTGGTAAAGGATCAGATTATGCGGACCAAAGTAAACAGCCAACATAATGAAACTCCATTCCAGTAGTCCTCTTCTTTAATGAGAACTCAATCCAGCAGAAGTCACCTCGACCAAGAAGCATTGCACGTTACAGTACTCTACGAATCGACCCCCGGAAGGAACCATCCTCGGCCGCATGACCATGAAGGAGGAGTATTAATTCTCGGCGAAAGAAAATGGGTATGCATCATGGCTATTTATAACAGTAAGAAGGAGAAACCTCTATTAATTTAAAAAATGTGAAGCAGATCAACACAAGCGCAAGTCATAAATGCCGAAATAAATTGTCTTCAATTCTCCATGAAAAAACCGTATCTGAAGAGACATACTCACACTTCTGGCATACAAAAAGGACGAATCAGAGTGGACCAAGCATCCCTATACACTCATAACGTACGAAATATGCTTCACAGATCTTAACTTATGACTTTTCTTTTTCAAGAAAGCCATAAGTTGGGAGCAAATGATAGGACATGTCCCAAGACCCGAATCAGAAAAGTCAATTCTCAGAAAACCCACGAAGGGCCCTTTTGCTGACAATCTACCGAAGGGCCATAGCCACCCAGATCAATCTATCGAGAGATTTCAGTCGCACGAGTCTACCAAATAATAAGGCCTCAGTTGCCTCGCCAGTCAAACGATAACTCACCAAGTAAAGGTAAGCGTCTCGATCGGGCAAGCAGACATCAACTCTTCAATCGAACGGATCATGAAGATCCCTTAATCTATTGAGCGACCGAACGCTGTGTAACACCCCTAACGAATCTAAAGGAAAGTCAAGATTTCCATAACTAAGGTCTCCCATTTCGTAACAACAAAATCTTGGATCTTCTAGATAAGGAAAACATCATTCCCAAAGATGAAAGTATTCCCGATATATGAGAATTGTGATCAATTCGTAATATTAACTTTCGATATTCCCGAATCAATTCGATAAAGAAAGTATGGTAGAAATCTATCAGCGGCGCACAACTCTCACATGTATAAGATCTCTCAAAACCTTCAAAGTCACGTACGTTCTCAAAGTTTAACACTCTGGACACATAAAATACAGGGAACAGTCTTTCCTTAATTCTCAGTCTGTTTTTTTTTTTCAAATAAAAATCGATCTCTACTGATTTGAGCGTCAGAACCTCCCTATCGGAACACCCTTCGACGGTTTTTGTAGATGTATCCACCCATGGCTATTGTTCGAGTCAGGAATGAGTCGATATCTGTAGAGACATAACACACTTCCAACAACTCCGTACCCAAAAACCTAAACCAAGGAATTTTATAAGTTCTGCAAAATTAAGAACACGTAAAGAAGGATTTGATGGAAATAATAATAATAGAAAAGAAAAGAAAAGAAAAAAAATCGGAGCGCGTTTTTTGAACACTCGCCTTTCCGTTCCCATTTCTCTGCGTTACGTCTCCACTCATCTATCTCATTGACCTAGTTTGGTCTGAAATGGAGTCTTCTTCGCGTTCTTCTGCTGCGTTCCATCAGATGGAGATTAATTGGGACAAGTACAATTTTTGTCTCTTCTCGTTTTCTTCTTTCTTTCATTTCATATTATATTCATATTTATCGTTGTCAATGATCTTCTTTTGGTTTCTTTTATGAACGGATACCTTTCTTGATTGAAGGAATTAGGGTTTTTGGTTTTAGGGAAAATGAATGAAGAGATTGAATGTATGGAGTTCAAATTTTCTTGGGGTATTTCTTGATATTGATATTTGAATTTGGGGTTTCTTCGTTACAAAATGATTTTGTTCCTTTTAAGTTTGGATTAATGATGGTGTACTATGAACAAATAAATGAGGAGCCTATGGCGATTAATTTCGATATACTGTGTTCGTTGATTGAATGTTGGATTGGATGCAATCTAGATTGGTTACCTACTTGTTACAAGATATATTTATAGGCCTTGATGGTTCTTGTCCAAACTCCTTGGGACGATACTTCAATTATACCTAACTATATTTACGACTTGCTCTGGCAACAACCTTTGTTTCTTACAATCTGAAGAAACTTGGTTACCACCAAGTCACACACAATTTGCCGGTGCTAGACTTTCTAACATCAGAAGATACAACCTAATCTACTGGGGTTGTCACTCACTATGACTATGAGTATGCCAAAGTGCTTATAAAGTAGATCTTTATGTTGGGCATCCTTAAGCTACCTCAATATCCGGAGAATATCATCCAAGAACTTGTTCATGGTGCATTGAAAACTGACTAACCACACTGACTGCAAGAGAGATGTACTATCTTATAACTGTTTGATAGTTGATGATACTTGGAACGGATCTCCACTTCCTCTTTAATAAGTTGGGGCGGTGTGCCAGAGGTATGATTTTGGCACTTATGGTTTGATCCCAGTCTTTATCACGAAATGGGAGCACATCCCCATAAGGTTGTCAAAAGGCACTTTTTTTTTTTTTTTTTTTTTTTTTTGGCGTTTGATTGCAGGGCACGTTAGCACTCTTTTCTTGCTCCTGAGGGTGAGAAATCCATTGTTTTGGGACAAACTTGATATCCTAGTTTAGCTCAACTGAAGATATGGTTGGAAAATGTGCTCAACCAACCAACAATGGCTACTGGAAACTATAATTAGGCACAAGATTATCCACCTTGTACAGTTTATTGATGTCATTGTCAAATCAAGTCAGGTCAGGCATTAGGAGCACTGCAGCCTATCTGTAATTTGCTTTGTGCATTTAAGTAAGGTGCATGGACCGCCCACATATTAATTTGAAATTAGTTACCTTCTGATCCAATATAAAGATGGCAATGGAACAGTATTATTTGTTTTGGATTTTTGATATGAGGTTGAGTTTATTCATTCAGTCAATAAAACAAGCTACACAGCGAAAGTATTATAGAAGGTTTCATAAAGATTTGAATCAAGTTGGGACAGAGTGGTTTATAAGCAGGCCAAGCTTGCCCGAGTTCAAGGCTTGTTTAGAACTCACTTCAATTCATTGAGTTTGTTGCAGAACAAAGTTGATTTTTATGCACCTTTAAAAAATATTCCAAGCTTGCACAGCTCAGTTAGTATATGAGATGTAAACCCAAAATTTGAACTTAATTATTGAATGCTTGCTAAATTGGCTCAAGTCAGTTCATAGGAAATCTTGCTAGATAAGATACAAAAGTTCATATGCAGTTCTATTGTACCTGATACATTTAGGCTTGTTTTTTGCTAAATGAGATATAAACGTTCATAACAATCTTTCGCTTGTTTATTGTGTGGGAATCATGAGGAAAGTAGGCCTTTCAACCTTGCAGTGGCTCTAGTCTGCCCGGTGATTTATGAGGGACATAGTGCTCATATGTGGGGAAATCTTCATAATACATGGACTTGGGGGGGGGTGTTGTGTATCTCGTTGCTGGTGCAATATATGATAGAACTAAGGGAAATAAGCTCTGGCTCTGCAAAGTGCTGATTATTGCAAGTAGGGATAGTATGTGTACTTGGACATACCACGCCACCATTCAACGTCTAATTACATGTTTGTCATTTATTCTGTTATTCTTTCCCTGGCTCATACCTTTTCCCTAATCTTGCAGGCTTGATAAGACAAAATTTTATGTAGTCGGAGCTGGCATCTTCACAGGGGTAACAGTGGCATTGTACCCTGTGTCTTTGGTGAAAACAAGGCTGCAAGTCGCTTCAAGAGATACTGCTGAAAGAAGTGCAATATCTGTTATTAGGAGCACACTGAAGTCTGATGGGATTCCTGGGCTATATAGGGGGTTTGGCACAGTAATTACTGGTGCCATTCCAGCCAGGGTCTTTTTTCTTACTGCTTTGGAGACAACTAAGGTGGCTGCACTCAAGATGGTTGAACCATTCAGGTTGTCTGAGCCTACAGAAGCTGCCATAGCAAATGGAGTAGCTGGAATGACGGCGTCACTTTGCGCTCAAACTGTGTTTGTTCCAATTGATGTGGTATGCAATTTTGGCATACATTGTTGAGTCTTCTCTTGTTTGGTACAAAAATTTAGTGTCTGACTTTTTATCTCTGTCTTTGTTGGAACTATAAAAAATGTGAATCCACAATCAAAAACATCCAACTTGGATTAAAAAGTTTCCTTGGACATTCAAAACTTCAAGAGATGAAGCTAATAATTCAAACGATATGCATAGTCTCTTTGTATTAGTTCTATTGATTGCTCTCCCTCCAAATTACCAAAGACATCAAAAGCTATTAATGCTATTTGTCTCTTGTTACATGGAGTTTTCCAGGTAGACTATTATGCTGCTGCCTATGTAAATTTGCTTTTGCAGTAAAAGCTTCTTCACATTCAAGGGTGGCTCCTACCTTGGTGACCTTTTATCAACTACTTTTGTCCTTTTCTCTTCTTCAGGGGTTGGGGGAAATTTATGATACAATTGCCTTTTCTTTTGGAACATCATCATTGTTCACTTTAATTACAATTGGGATGTTAATTTGCATCATTGTTTCTTACAGATCAGCCAAAAGATGATGGTGCAAGGATACTCTGGCTACGAAAAGTATAATGGAGGTTTGGATGTTGCACGTCGGATAATAAAGTCTGATGGCATCCGTGGACTATATAGAGGGTTTGGTCTATCAGTTATCACATATTCTCCATCTAGTGCTGTGTGGTGGGCAAGTTATGGTTCAAGCCAAAGAGTCATTTGGAGGTGAGAGGTGCAGTTCATTTAAATTATGCATAATGTTGTGACAGTTCTTGGTTAACTGATGTGTTTTTGGAGAAGCAATTGTATTGGATTATTCAAGAGTATCTTTAGTTCCTATAGTGCTGAAGGTGAATGTGAGGAAAGATGTCAACTTGATAATGAGAATAATTTTTTGGGTACTTTTTCATATGTTTAAGTGTGTTGGCAGTATCTAAAACCAGCCATCTATGATTTTTTTTTTTTTGAAGGATTTGGTTTGAAATTTGTAACATTCATCCAAATAAGCGGTTTTAAGGTGTAAAATGTTAGCCCATACACATATTTATGCAATTATAGTTCAATGTTAATCATAGTTTGTGTAATTATGCTTAAATAATTAAATTTCTCAAGGAAATTAGAAAAACCATTCTAGACCGGAAGGTTCTTTAAATGGATTTTCAATTAGACTATATATCAGGTTAAAAGTTTGGATTTGCTATAGCTTGTTAGTGGCAATTCCAGCAAAATATTTCATACTATAAAATTTTGCATATTGGATTGAGAACATTTCTTAAAATGTTTAGAATGTATATGTGACAAAAGACTAATTCACATGTGATCATTTCATTCTTTTCTACCAAAAGAAGTTTTGTTTCATGAAAATTTCATATATAGTGGCTATCTTATTTATATTCTGGAATTAAGATTATTACTAAATGCATTTTGAAGGAAAATTGATGTTACACTAAAGTAGTATTACGGAAATGAATGTTGATGCTGTTGTAAGGGGGTTTTTCATGACTCGTGTTCTTATTAAGAATTATCTTTTTTTTTTTTTTTTTTTTTTTATGTTAAATGTAGTAATTTGCTGATAACATAATATGAAATTGCTTATTGTTTGCATCCAGGCTAAAAATATTATTAAAGTTAATTAATTGTTAGTGCTGAAAATACTTTAAATGGGCCAATTGAAATGGTTTGTTGCAGAATTTTTTGGCAACCGGCATATCTCTTGTTCATTATAATCTACTTTTTCAAAATTTTTAAATGCTTTTTTTTTTTTTTTTTAATCCGTGTAGGAGAAATTCTTCCTTTCAAAAGTTGGCTATCAGTTGCATAATTTGAGGCATATATATAATTAAAAAGGTCAAGTGTGGTTTATCACTTTTGAGTAATTCAATAAGTTGATGTAGTACAGTGTTAATCCCCACCTAACCATGTAGGAATGACATCCTACGCAAACCCTTGCAGTTTTGGTGTTTGATTCAGCTGATTCTCTATTTTGTAATTTTCTCTTTGACGTTGGAGCCGAAGTGTATATGCTCCCATACGAGAAATCAAGTTGTTCCAACAAATTTAGGCAACAGAAAGAGAATTTGACATTCTAGTTAAATTTAGGAAATTTGGGATTATGTGGTTGATGGTGGGTATGCTCATCCTATATCTGTGGACCTGTATTTTCTTTTTCATTTTTCCTTTCCTGTTCATCTCTCTCTGAGATAAAAGAAATTTTGAGTCTCAGAATAAGTTAAACGAAGGATGTTGAAAAGGAATTTGTAGTGTTCACACTTTGGGGTTTACAGTTACAAGGCTATGCAACACTCTAGCTGTATATGATATAGCCATGAGGTTATAATGAATAGATGTTTTACATAATGAATAGATGTTTTACAGCAAGATGAATGAAAAATTCAAGTATGACAGCTATTTGTTAGGTTTTCTCATTAATGGGTTATGGATTCTCAATGATCCCACTGCTTGTGCAGGCTCCTAGGCCATGGTAGCGGGACAGAGGAGGCTGCTCCTAGTCCATGGACCTTAGTTTCAGTTCAAGCTGCAGGAGGTATTTTTGCTGGTGCCATGACATCTTGTATCACTACTCCACTGGACACCGTAAAGACTCGTTTGCAGGTACTTACCAGACTAGCACTGCCATGCCTTGCCTCTTGCTCCCTTGTTTGATACTTTTTTTTCCCTCCCTTAATAGAAACTAAACTTCTTCTTTTGCCTTTAATTTGATATTAATTTTTCAAAGAATCTAACCCAGTAAATTTGCTCAACTCTTTTTCTTGTAAATGCTTTAGTGTTCATGTAAATGTTCACAGAAGCTGTTCTGGAGTCTTGAAAGCCCACTATTTTCTTCCTCCTTTTTTTTTTTTTTATTAACGTCATAAGGGCTTTTGGATAATATGTGCAAGAAAATTGGAATTCATTTTCATTTTGGTATGCTTATTTAGTGTCTCTGTAACCAGCTTTTTCTTTTGGAAATTCAATTTATTTAAAGAATTCTCATTCAGAATTTTGGTGACCTCTTGTCATTACATCTGACCGAGTTAATTTTGGTTGCTTACTTATGGTATCCTTTAGTTTAGTTGGTATAATGCTTTATGCTTATAAATTACATGTATTTTCAAGTTTCTGATAAAGTTTGAAGGTTCTCTTCCCAGTTTTAATAAGCACTCTGCATGGTGCTTAATTTGGTTGCCACTGGATCCCTATATTAATTAGACTTATCATAAAGCAACATAAAAATAACCACTTGTGCCATTCCAAAATCATTGCCAGAATTGTAACTCCTTTGCTATTAATTCCACTATCGTACATTCGTTTCTACAGGAGTACTGCCTTGAATTCAATTTTTTCTTTCATCAAAGCAGGTCAGCTTTTTCACTGCATTAGTCTGTATACATTTGTATACAGGTTTGTCCTCAATACTTTCTGGGGTTTCGATTTAGATTATATTCCGTTATTGTGTGGCTTTGTTTTAAACTGCCAGCCAACCTAACATGAACTTTTTTTTATCTTGATCTAATACCGACGTTACTTTAACCAGGGTTTAGCATAAGTACTTACAAACTAATACATCAATTTTTTAGTGGAAAATAATTTTGACCCACTCTTGAAAATTATTATTTGTTTGTCTGTCTTGTCAAATATGCAAAATCTAGGATAGCATCTTGCCATTCTGTTCATCTTTGGAGCTACCCTTGTATCTTTTTTTCATTTCTGCTGAGAACAAAAAGATTTTATTCATGAAAGCCAAAAACAAGGTGGAAAATAGCAACAAGAAATTGCTTAACCACCCCAGCTACAACAAGAAGGAACCTGCAATTCCAGCAACCTCTGTAAAAGATATCTACCTACATCCTCCTATTATTTACTTATTTTTCTTCTTTGTCGCATTTTTAGCTTCTAATTTCTCCTCAAATTTTCATTTTAAATCTTTGTCAAGACCTCTTCGCTGTGTGTGTGCCCTAACTCTGTTATCTACTATCACACTATTAACTTTGATGAAATCCTTTATTCTTATAAATAAGGATATACTTGTATTCTAAATCTTTATCTGCTGTCCTGTGGACCCCTTTCTACCTATGTATGTTCCTTCATTCCAAAAGGGTGGGCCTTGACCCAACAGCAAGGTTGCCTTGTTTTGACCTAGAACTCTGTTTGGTTATAGGGAAGGAAATTAGAAAGAAAGGAAAAGAGGGAGAGAAAGGACGAGGAAGGAAATGATATTTCCTTCACACTGTGTGGCCCTAGGAAGGAAAGAGGAAAAGAGAGAATGTGGGAGGAAGGAAAACGTCCAATTCTTCCAAATGGAAGTAATGGAAAAGGTTATGAGAGCCAAATACCATGAGGCTGTTAGCCTCAGAAACAGCCTCTCTGCTTAAGGCTGTGTACATTTGACTCATCTAACCCCCTTCACCCCCCCAAAAAAACATGAGCGCGCACCCATTCACACAGATAGCCTCATGAAGCATGATCCCCCCCCCCAATTTGTAGTGCATAACTGCTTGAGGAGGAGAAAAATCAACTAACAAAAAGAATCAACAACTCTGTACCTAATATGTCTGTAGAATGAAACAACTGAATGTAAAGACAGACCTGAGGAGTAAATTTCATATTTTAGAATATTCAAAGAAATAAAACCTAAGGTTCTCTTTTCAAGGAGTGGCTTGGGGTGAGGTATCATGTGCTCGAGTATTAGTAATACTGATAAACTACTGTTCACCCACTCCTCCCAGCCATTGGGACCCTTCTAAAGTTTATTTATTTATTTATTATTATTTTATGACCAGCATTTAGTGGTTATGTCCCAGATATTGGAAAGATGGTCTCTCTATTGTTCCTGCGTTTTGTGCCTTCAGGATAACTTGCCAAAATATTTTATTATTCTTTATTGCAGTAGCCTTTATATTTGGTTTTCCAACTAGATTGTATCTTGTAGAAGGGATAGGGGATGAATTTTGATCTGTAATGGGAGCATCCAATACGTCAATGGCTGTTGCTGGGTGTATTGCCATCAAGCCCCAGCAACCATGAAATGGCTGTTATATTCATGTCACGATGACACAGTCACCGCCCACTTGTTATGGCCCACAACAGGCTGCGACAAGGCGTTGTACCTCCACGAAGTGGATAAGCTTGTCCCATTGTAACAGTTTCCATGATATTATGCCCGTTACGCCTGATAATGTCACAATGGTGATTGCAATCACAATAAGATTCATGATGCTATTTAGGTCCATGGAAAAAAATAGAGGGGCATTTGAAAAATTAGCACCATGTATGTAAAGTTTTTTGTTAACATGCCTATCATTTTGCATCAAAAGGGGAAAACTATACTCTTATAAGGGGGTAATAGGTTACCCAACTTCTTAACTGGGAGAAGTTATTATCCCCTTTATGGAGCATGCTAATATGAAACTTCACATGTATAATGTTAATTTTCTAAATTATGCCATTTTATGCTTTTCCCTTGCACAAAACACAACCCTAACGTGGTGAAAGCAACATGATTTTTTTATAGTACCGGGTGATATAACCATGCCATGAAAGTCGATGTGGTCTCTACTGAGGAAAGCAGATGTGAACATTTGATGAATATGTTGGCGCTCTTACCTAGACATGGAACTGACTAGGTCATTCTCCGCTGTGGTTTGAACTTGAAAGTACTGATCATGATCACCAAAATCATTATTGAATAACATAAGCCTTATAGTTACTTTTCTTCTGTCTGATCAAATACTGATAAAGTGCTTGTTATCATCCTTCTATTGCGTGTTTTCCCCAATTCCTTGAATTTATCTTTTAACCAACCTCCTGAAAATTTTCTGTAGATGTTTATTGCCTTTTTAGGAGAAAATTATTCGAGTATGAATGTACTATGGGGGAAAAAATCTACTATAAAGGCGCACCGGTCACTTGACATTCTTGTTTTGACTTTGTTAACTGCTTGCACATGTTCTCCTAATCGATTTGTTTACCTCTGCAATACAGGTAATGGGGCATGAAAAAAAGCTTGCAACAAGAGAAGTTGTTCAGAAGTTGATTAGTGAAGAGGGTTGGAAAGGTTTATATAGAGGGTTCGGTCCCCGTTTTTTCAGCATGTCAGCATGGGGAACCTCAATGATACTGGCGTATGAATATTTGAGTAAGAATTCTCTCTCTCTCTCTCTCTCTCTCTCTCTCTCATATTTATGATTCCTGAATCGAATACCGACTAATAGTGTACTTTCCTTAAATTATCTTGCTCAGAGCGTTTATGTGCAAATGTGGAATAGATGCTAAATAAGCCCTTCAGTGCATTGCTGGGAGTCAGCATTCAACATTTTTTCTTTTTTTCTTCTTTTTTTTTTTGGTTGCGACTCATTCTTTACAGGAAGGGGAAGCCTTCTGACCATTGAAATTGTGAACGAAGCAATTTACAAAAAAGACTTGCTGGAAGGCATTTTTTTCCCAGCTTGCTTGCTTCCTCTCTTCTCATTCCCCCCCCCCACAAGATTTTGATACTAGGTTGTTGTAACTGTAATGTACAACCAGTGAAATTTTACTTAGGGATACACATTTCTTATTTTTAAGTCTGGAACATTTCTCTTGTAGAGAAATTCTTACATAAGAAATACGGAGCTTGATGATCTCCAAGTTTGTACCAAGTTAGAATTATGATATTTTTAGTACCATGATTGGATAATATTCACTTTTCACAGCATCTGTTCGTTCATAAATATTTCTCTCAAAAATAAACATACAGTGGATAGCAGCATACTTTCAACACCCTGATACTACTAAACTCTAATTGGTCTTCTAGAGTGGCGGAGGGGAAGAGCTCATTGCCAAGCTTATCTACCTTTGGAGCTACCCTTCGAAGTAGCTTTTTGTGTCCTAATTTGTTGAAATCATGGAGGTACATTTTCATATCTTCCTCCTTACAAAAGAATTGGTCTATCCAAAGGATACCCTTTGGTCGGAGGACACGGTCCCAATCAAATAGGACATACTGGAGTAGATCTCTATTAATCCAGCCAGATTTGAATGAACAATGTCCAATGTATTGTCAAAGAAAGGCGATCTTGAAGCAATTGTAATGTACAGAGGAAGGAAACCTCTTAGTGCAATTACCACATTAAAGGGTGGCCCCAAATTTAGGGTTGGTGAGGCAATGGTCACATTTCTATCCCTCATGATTGCAGCAAATGTGCCTGTTGTTGGACTAAAGTCCAAGCCAATACGGAACTCCCTGGTTTTAAACCTAGAACTTCATCAACTGTGAACTCTGATGAAACAGACTCATTTTTTGGAAGTCCCCATCCTCGCTTCGAGAGGTTGAAGCAATCAGCACATTTGAAGAAACCTTTTTTGTCAATTGTTTTATTGGAAACAAGACATGAATACTTTTTGCATCTATGCTTGTTCCATAGTATGTTTGAGTTATTAGGTTCGAGTCCAAAGAGGACATGAATACTTTTTGCATCTATGCTTGTTCCATAGTATGTTTGAGTTATTAGGTTCGAGTCCAAAAAGGAGTTTATAGGTAAGGGCTTACTGTAATGCGGAGGTGACCTTGAGACACATTTCCTCGTCAGCGGGTCACACCCACCAGCCATGAGCCTCTGGGAAATGTCGAGTCATCGGGCAAATCCCATAGGTCTTGTAACTCATGAACTGATCCAAGCTCCAAGCCATATTGGTGCAGGCCGATCCAATGTTCGGAAAATTTGCTCCCACACCAAGAAAATTTTTCTTCCCTCTTTGCCTATAAGATTTTGTAGTAGTATAGTTGTGCAGCTCTGCAGAATTGAAGTCCTTTCCTGGTGAAGGTCTTTCTTCAACTTCACCTTCTTGGGGTTGGCTGAAATCTTCGACGTTGCTCAACCCATGACCATCAGGAGGAAGACTACTGTAAAAATTTGATAGATCATTCACTAACTTGTCCAAAGACAGAGCAATGGAGAGAACCTGGTTTGAAAATCTTGAAACTGCTTTTGATTCTGGGTTTTCAGATTGCAGTTGCTCCAACAAAGTTCCTAATTGGGTCTGCATATGCGAGATCTGGGTCTGGATGCGGTTAGGGAGAGCCATTTGTGCATTGTTCACATTGGTGCCGGATGTGAACTTGAAAGGCAGGAATGAGATGTTGGCATTGAAAATAATAAATGTGAACAAGAGGCTGAGGAAAAGAAGAGAGCAAAACAATACGTAGAGGTCTCTGGCAAGGCATGTTAATGGCTTAAAAGTTGTTTGTGGATGCATTTTGAAACCTAAGCACTTGTTTTCAACCATCCAGATTCCTCATCTCTCCTTTAGCAGTTAACTTCCAAGGTTAATCACATTCTCGCAATGTCTTTCTTTGAAGGTTCATGACTTCCATTTATGATTTAAGTATTCCTGTTGCTTAGAGATCAATCTAAGCATTGCATTTTCCATGGTCACGAAACATAACAAAAAGGAAGAATAAACTAAATATAATAAAGGGAAAACTAGCATCCAAAGGGAATAACAACCATAAAGTAACATAAACATGAACAATAGTATTGTAAATTTGATATGAACTTCTACTCATAGACCATAGTAGTAAGGTTTTGATACCACTAAGGCATTAGAAAGAACCATATGGAGGCAACATGTTAAAACAATGAAAAAAAAAGCGCCTTGATATACCACACTGGCAAAATTGACAAGAGCAGTTCATAAAGATTCCCATGTGTATGTGTGCTTATCTCAAGCCAAAAAAAAAAAAAAATCAGATGGCAGCTTTCATCTCCGGATTCTTGAATTTCTCCATTAATTTTCGAGCTGATAGAATAGGAAGATTTAGGCATCTATGTGAATCATCCATGTTACTGAACGCATTAGAGTAGACAATCAACTCATCTTGATTGGGCCTAGATTTAGAACTTTCAACTTTACACCCAATGCTAGATTAGCTAATCTGCCAACAGCAATTGCAATAAAAAATATTAACCTCGAGACATCTAGAGAGATGATTTATGAACTCATAAATTGAAGGCTGCTAACTTATTAGCTGCTCTAATGTATATTTCTCACCTCTAAATTACGTAACTTGTCCTCAGAGTCATGTTCGTCATCATTCTCACTCTCATAACCATAGTTATCATCTTCTTCATCTTTATCTCCGTGGTCCACTTCTTCTTTCCCACTCCCATTTTCCACTTCATCATTTGTACTGCCTTTGATAACAGCACTGTCATAGTGATCTCTGCTTAACCCGACATACTCTTCAAGTGTCGCATCAGGGAACAGTTCTCCAACCTTACTAGCTTGTTTGTTTGAGGCTTTTTCTGAACTTTGGGATTTTCCCTTGTTCATCTGTTTAAGCAAATGAAAAATCAACAGAGGAAAAGCAAACCAAAAAAAAAAAAAAAAAAAAATCTCTGCTACCACCAGAAAAGACATCTAGTTAAAAAGGTCATAACAAGAATTTGATGGCAGTACATGTAAGAACTTGAATGTAGAATACATGGCCGAGGTTTTCTAACATTTTCCCATCAAAATTAATACCTCACTGGGCAAGAAATGTGATGTTAGCCATATAGTCAATAATAGAAAAGAAAAAATAGCTCCTGGATAGCGCAATTGGTTCTTTGCAACCACAGCAAGCTTTAGACTCTTAATATCAATGGCTTAAGCATTCAATTTCTAGGACTTAAATACATGGAAGCAGATAGAAAGATAAAAGCAAAAGAAAGAAACTTACTGCACGAAGAAGAGTCCTCCGGTCCCTTTCACGAGCATTTTTGATGGCCTGCAACACAATAAACCCAAATTAATACCAATACCATTGTTTACAGATTTATAAGTAAACATAATCAAAATCACATTCATAAGATACCTCCTCAAGCATCCTCTGCTCTGCCTCTACTTCCGAAAGATCTCTGCATCATACACAATCACAAAACAACCATAGCAATAATTAAAAAGAGAATTAAATGACTAGAAAATATTTTAGGTCAATCAGCGTTTAAAAAACGAAACAAGCCCAAAACCTTCCAGGAATATGATCAACTTTACAACAGCATTTTGCGCAGACATTTTGCTCCTTTGCGCAAGCTTCATCAAACAATAAGCATACAATTAATACAAATTAGACAAACCTCAGTGGGCATCTGGAATCTAAATTTTGACGGAAAAGTTAATGTATAAAATGATTTCATGGTATGGATTCAACAAGGTGCATAATATTAGCATTTTACAAAAGAAACCATTCACCTGGTCAGGGGTGAAGCCAGAAACATAGATCAGAAAGGAAGTATAACATGCCAATTAACATTTGGGATTATAATTATTAAAATTTTATTTCTTAAAATTTTAGGGGCAGCTCCTCCACCCCGGCATTCACCCCTGCCCCTAGTACTTGAAATTGTCCCATCATAACAAATTATAGTTAGAGTTATATTATGTTCGAATATTTCCTTCTCAAAAAACAATTTCTAGGAATACAAATGAAATAAAAATCATCTTATAACATAAACAAACAGGTCCTGTCCTAAGAAAATCAAATAATTTTTTAGAGAGAGAGAGAGAGAGAGGGAGAGAGACTGACAAGGGCAAAGGTTGTGATACGCCTGGCGAACAGCTCTTTTTGAACATCGCTGGCTGAGAAGTTAAATAATTACAGTTAGGCGTTGTAAAAAAATAAGAGAGAGAGAGAGAGAGAGAGAGAGAGAGAGAGAGAGAGAGAGACCATTTGGAAGGCTCAGAAAGAGGCTTGTATTTGCCATATTTACGCTTCCATTCAATTTGGTCTCTACAACGAGCGCACACACTTGTGATTTCTGACAAAGGTCTCAGCTTCCCCCCTACTTCCTGTAACTCCATGTATGTAAGTCTATATCGAGAGAGAGAGAGAGAGAGAGAGAGAGGTTACCCTATCATTAATCTTGCGACCGGCGTTAGGTTTCCAGGCGTACTTGTTTTGATGTTTAGGAGGTCCTTGCTTACCGCTCATCTTCCCCCACCTCTGCTTCCTTCTCTAACCTTACCGACGCCGCCGCTGCTGGCACAGAGAGAGAGAGAGAGAGAGATTGGGCGTAGCCACCTGGTCCTTAAACTCGTTCAAATTGTGAGTCAGAGAGACTGGAAACGGGTCGTCTTACTTCAGTGAACTCGAATATTTTCTGCTTACACAACCGGCCCATGTAACATAGGGTCCAATTGAGGAAGGAAGCCCTATTGAATTAGGAACGGCAGTGTCCGTACCGACTCGATAGGTATCCAACTAATTTGACATGATGAAATACCTTTCTTTCTTTCCCCCTTTATTTAATAAAGATTAGAGGCCGATTAGGAGTAGATTTTTTTTTTTTTTTTTTTTTAATTGAATACTTTGACCCAACCGAGTTGTCGATTTGTTAAATTTAGGGTTTTGAAACCATTTAGCTTTACCCAAAATAATAGAGCAACAGAACTGATACAACCGTTTAATTTTACCCCTCGCCTCGCCACGCATACTATCAACAACAACAACAAACAACAATCGACAGATTGTCGATGATCAGCCCACCTATACATACAATCACACTGAAAGAGAGAGATAAGAGTAAATGCAAAGTAGTGGCGAAGATTGAAACATCGAAAATTCAGTATTAAAGAATTTTTGTTGAATTTTTGATTATGTAATTGATTTTGACTTATCAATAAAAGGCTTATAAAGTTTTGTTGAGAAAAATAGGATTTGGTGATGATTTTAGATAATTAAAATTTATTTAAGATAAATTAATTGCTGATAAGTCGACTTAGAGTTCAAAAATTGAAATTTGGCCAAGTATGAAATTCATTAAGTCGACCTGAGCAAGTGCCAAATCAACTTGACTTCAAGATTCTAACATCATAAGTCGACTTGCACTCAGAACAAACCAATTTGTCGGATATAAGTCTCGAACACACATTTGCAATTTCCGCAAAAAGGAAATTGAGTTGACTTGATCTATATTTAAGTCGACTTGACACCAAAAGAAATTAGACACATAAATCGACTTAAATTATTTACAAGTCGACTCATGAGCATGGAGAACAGTGAAATAACAAAAATGAGCAACAGAACTTGAATAAAACTTTGAAACAATGAAGGATAGAGTGGAGATTTCATAATCCACTATTAAAAGGCCTAAAGAAAGCCTTCTGTCTCATTCTATTGACTTCTCTCTTCTCTGACTCACTCTCTCGCACTCTCAACTCTCTAGTCTCTCTCTCGCCCTTCTCTCTCTCAATCTCTCTCTTAAAATCAACAACATCCTTACTAAACTCACTACTTAAACCTTCCAAAACTCTCAATTAAACTCATAGATGAAGGTAGTTTTGGGGAAAATCTAGAGTTTGCTCACAAAGGAAAAATCTAGGGTTTTTAAAACTCAACGTCCAAGACTTGATCTAACCATGAAATTGAGATAATTTCTCCCTCCTAAACATGGATTTAATTTCTTTATTACTAGATTGAAATTTCTTGTTGAGATTTGAGGAATTTAGTTTGACAAATATAGACATAGGGTTTGTAAGTGATGAGATTTTGGAAAATTATGAATGGAAATGTACATAAATGCAAGTAGTAAGTAAATGATGGAATGAGAATATAGATTCATGAATTTGAGAAATTGGGATTTGTGTTATGTTGGAGAAAACTCATAAACCTTAGTCATAGATGTGATTTAACATTGAAATTACATTTATTGTCTTAAATTAAAACAATTGGAGCCCAAGAATAGATTACCATTGGATTGGATTGTGAATTGGGAATGTACACCATTCCAAGAGGTGAGTGGAAGGTTGTGTTAAATATGAATGACAAAAGAGGTTTAAATTTTGATTTGTAAAATGAATTTCGAAATGAATTTTGAAATGGATTTATAATATTTTGTGATTGTAGTGTGCTCAAATTGAATAGTTGATAAATCCATGTCTTTGTATTGATTTTTGAACTGTTAGTATCGTGTTACAATGAAACTTTAATTGTGAATTGTGAAATTATTCTCCCTTATAAGTGAGCACAACTTTGAATGATGAAATAGATTTTTTGTGTAATATGGTGTATGGAAAAATTATTATAGTTTAATGATAGCGATATTTTTATACACTTTAATTATTTTATTTTATTTTATTTCAGACTTTATTTATGACTTTTATGACTATTTTTATGTTTTATTTCGTGATTTTACACTGATTATTTTCGTGGATTTTATTTTAGGATTATTGGTCTTATTTAAAGATATTGAACTATACAGACAGCTATTAGTATTTTGGACGTACCTTTCTGCTCCGATATTCGATTGACCTGATTTTTATTGGGTTGTAAAGAAAACTGCAAGGCCTACAAATCTTATGAAGACCTCAGAGGCTGGGTCAGGTCAGAAGATATCTGAAATTTGAGTCGAAATTGCTACAGTGTTGGAAATCAAGGCCCATGAGTTCCAAAAGCCCAAGTCCAAGTGAAATATCAAATTGTTATGAAGACCCACGAATTTTAAGTCATTTAGAACTCTTAAAAATTAGATTATAAGGAGGAGACATCCTGTACACAAAAGGAGAGAGAGGAAACCCTAGCAGCCACCTCCTTTGGAGGACGATTCAATCGGGTGCAAATAAGATGTTTTCTTTACCTTAATTGCTTTTCTTTATCATGTCTGTTTAGATTTTTTACTCCTAGGACTCGATGGATTCTGTTCTTTGATTAATAATATGGTTTGATTCGTTTTTTTCTCTTAAATCATTATTGGCATGTTCTTTCTTTGATGAGATTTTATTGTTGAACTTAATGTTTCATTCGTATAGGTACCTGCGATTTGATGATTTGCGATTACATGCATGAGATCGAGAGAAGATTACATTGAAATCTGACCAATACAATAAAATCCATATAAGGATCAATGAAATTAATTTTTCATTTCATTAATCAATATTCCATTTTTTATATTTTCATAGTTTTGATATCTTTATAATTTTGATTCATTTTGTCTAATTTAGATAAGGTATTTTATAATTGATAATACATAATATTCTCATGGGAATGACACTTGTTTCGCACTATACACAATATTCGACTAGGGTATACTTATCCGAAATCGTGATACACAAAAATCGCATAACATCTAAGTCTTTTGTGGATATGGCGATCGAGGCGGCATGATAAAGGTTGAGTTAAATTTCAGCTTGGAGGTTGGTGGGATGAAGAGTTTTCTCAAACTGGCCGTGATGACATGTGGCATCCCACCAAAAATTCCCCAGAAGTTGAATGATGAGGAGATATTTTATGAAAATCTATGGAAAATCTTTTGACGGATTTTACCAACAGCTATCGGTAGAAAAGTGATTTTAGCAATTTTGAAAAAATTTGGAAAGAAAAATGAAAACACTGATTGTTGATGAAAACATGTGAGTAATGGGAATTTGCTCTGAACTTATTTTCTGCAAATGATTTTTAGCACTGCATTTGTATGAATTTTGACATATTTGTTTGGCGAACCACCCTTATCCCTTATTTATGCTCAACAAACTATTACACGCTATTCGCTGAATATTTTATACTCACCATTTTCTTTTTAATTTTTAAGAGAAAGCATAAATTGGAGATTTAGTCTTCAACTAGTGTCGGTTGGAAGAAATTCTTTTTGGTGATTTTCAATAAGTAGTAGTCTTGAGAATATTATTGGAAACTATGGTGTTGGAATTGTGGAAGGAAATTTTTTTGAAATCTCTTAAAATTTGGATTTGTAGAATATTTGATTGTTTGTTCTAGACAAGTATTGAGAAAAAAATCCTTACTTTTACGATGAGAAAATTTCTTTATTTGGTTTTTTTTTTTTTTTTGGCAAGACTTATTAGTTTTATTGGAATATTTGGATTATTTGATAAATTTTAAACCTATGTTAATTTTGTAAAAGCATTCTAACTGATTGGGATTGGTCTAGAGACGGTAGGTGATGTGTGAAGGATTTGAATTTATTTTTAAAATATTTGGGGATATTGAATACCTCATAGTACCACGGGATTTAGAGTGGGGTTCACACATATTTTAAGGTAATATGGTGATTATCACGTGCTCGACTCGAGAGTCGGGGTGTGACAAAAATCATCAACAATGACACTGCCGACAATGATAGACAAATCTCGATTCCCTCCTCAAGAGTCCGGTTTTTTTTTGCACACCACCAATCTCTTCTCTCTCTCTCTCTCTCTCTTTGTCGACTAACTGTAAGATAACCCTAAAATCACTTTATGTTGTTCCTTCTGGTTAGATATGTCGTCCAAATTATTCAAATTTGATTTTCTTTTCTTAGAAAAATTCTTGTTATTGTTATTTCTATTATTTTTTGTTACTTACTTTAGAGTTTTTTCTTGATTTGTTTTTTCTATGAAGACTTAAAAAAAATGGTGTGGCGGGTCAAGTTGGGTCGATTCATTTTTTTGAAAATTTATATGGTTGGATATTATTATATTTGTGATCGTTGGATCATGAATAATCTCATGGTATCATCGGATTAATAAAAATCATTCGTGATCCGGATCTTAAATTTTACCTTGCACATTTTTTTTAATCCAGAAAAAATTCTAATTTTTTTTAAATAAATCTAAACACGCTTTGATATCAATATCAAATTTATTCTCAATGTGGAAGCATGGTATTCATGGAAATAAATTGGATCAGAATTTGAGATAAATATCTGAATGTGTAAGTTTTCAAAAATCTAAGAATCACAAGTCTCTCAATCAAAATGCTCGGTCGAGATCAAGATCACGAATCGAATCACCATCACAATATCATGACATTTCAACTCAAAATCCAGTGAATCCAATGATGAAAGAAATTTCCTACTCAAAAATTTTTAATCCTTCAAATATGTTTTTCGCAGTCTCTGATAAATCACTTGGCAATTCTCAATTGCCCAATGTTCAATTGTCTCTCAAACTTTTCTTACTTATGTTCAAGAAGTTAATCTCAAATTGAGTGCTTTTCAAGAGATTATTGGGGAGTAGAAGTTAAGAGACAATGAGAGTTATCTCATTATCACAAATTCAAATTTTAATTTGAATTAAGTTTACATGCAGTAAAATCTCCTCATGAGCATATTTTACCAATAATATAAAACCCATCAGCCTTCTCACTATCTTCACCCACTGCAGAACATTGCCTAAGACGAAACTTCTGCCAAATAATAATAATAATAATGACATGCATGCAGAACAAAAGGCTAGAAAACAAAAAGAAATCCATAACACAATGGAAGCCAGAAATGTATATACAATCATTTTTTTTAGTGCTTTTGAAATGTCGCCAGAGCTAGAGATGGGTTAACTTGGAGCTAGTTGCATAAAATGGTTTGTATATACAATTGGATTTTTTTGTTTTGTTTTGTGTTTATCTCTTGAAATTTATGTGCTCATATACTATTGAAAGAATGTTATTGTCATTTTTTATTCCTTGCATAAAAAGTTTCAAATTGATTCTTTTTCTTCATTTTTCTTCATGAACGTCCTCTATTGATTCTAGAATATCAAATATTATAAATTATAAATATTAGTGTAATATTTACTTAAAAATAACTCAAAATCAATCACAAATACTATACTAATTTATGCTCTATCACTCCACACCAAATTACATTCACAATAAAGGAGATTCATAAGTATTAGGTCGTTGCTTAGAAGAATATTGGCAATTCCAAAATTGAAGAGATTTTAGAAAAATCTTGGGAATTAATATTGTAAATATTGGGAATAATTTTGGAGATTTCCAAATTAAAGAAGTTCTAGAATATTGATTTTCCTAAAATTCCAATATTGTAATTATTTAGTTTATTCTTTACAATCTTGTAAATATTCTATGTATTCTTTCTTTTTATATTTCTAGGGTTTAGCCTCATGGAATCACCTTATTTATAGGGTTATTGTACAATCTATTTGTATACAATATACACAAGCCATTTTCTCTTACCGCTTTTCTTTATTTTCCCGCTTTTTCTACTTATTCGCTTTTTCTTACATGGTATCGAGCACTAGGTGTTCGATCCGATTTTATTTTATCAATTAAACACTTTCTTTTTTGTTGAGTTATGGAGAATTAGATATTTCTCAACCTATATCGCTTATGCTTGATGGATACAACTATCAGGCATGGTTTGAAGGGGATGAGAAGGTTTCTAAGGGGAAGGAGGTAATGGCGTTATACTACGGGAGATATCAAATTGCCTATAAAATCTGTATGATGAATCGGATGATGATTTTGGTAACCGTCTTGAAGATTGGGATAGAAAAATCACCAAATTCTTACTTGGTTTCGTAACACATCCGCACCTTCTATTCATCCGCAATTTAGTCGTTTTGAGACGGCTAAAGAAGTTCGGGACCTTCTTGCAAGTCGCTATACTACATCGATCCGGCTATCAGTATCAATTGCTCGCGGAACTCACTCTTTGCGACAAGAACGAGGCCGGGCAATCAATGATTTTCTTGCCCGTATTCATTAATATGGGATCAACTTGCTCTCTCGAACCCCATTGGCACGCACAATCGACGCAAGTAAATATGCAATATATCGAGACCAAGGACGCCGGTCTAATTTCTTATGGCTCTAACACGATTGTCCGTTGGAGCTCTACCCTTCATCGACATCCCTCCCTACTATTAAACTGTAGTTTCTAAGTTGATATCGAAGAGACTCAATCCGGGATTACTCAAACCTCAACATAGTGACGTTGTATTGGCCACCACTACTCGAGGACCAAAATTTCCAAATTTCGTCGGAAGCCGAAGTCGTCATATCGTTCCTAATTGTCCCACTATTGAATGTGGGTTCTGCAAGCGAGGACATATTTCTAGTCGATGCCTTCATAATCCTATGATTAAATGTAGATATTGCAAAGAGAAAGGTTATCTTTATTGAAAATTGCCCAAAGAAGGCCATTCAATCCTAAAATCGCTCACAAAGGGTTCTCGACATATCTCACAATCCACTATTACCGCCACGAGGATTCTGCTAATACCACCTCTTCTTCTCACCCAACAATATCTCTGGTGATCTTCAAACCCTTTTACAACAAGCTCTTTCTTCCGATAATCACAAACATACCGAAGACTTTCTCACCGGACGTGTACTTCTTCTGGTTTTTTGACTCGCTTGTTCTAACCATATGACCTATAATTCTCATTCTTTTACTTTATTCGCTCCTAGTACACCATCTACGATTCATACAAATTGATGGCCTCTACCATGTCGCCCACTCATATTGGTCATCTTTCTAACTCTTTTTTAGATTTCCGCGATACAGGTTTGAACTTACACTTACCTTTAAATCTTATCCTCCATGGTCAATTATGGAACTTGGACGTGACATAATATTCACTTCTATTGGATGTCATGGCAGATCCTCGACGGAAAGATCTTGGGGACAAGCCGTAGGTTGGACGCCTATACGAGCTTACTTCTCTTCACATTCCTATTAGTCGCTCACTGACAGGCCGCCACCGTTCCTTCATCCTTTCACTTATGGCATCTCGCCCGGGTTATCTATCTCTTTAATAAACTTCGGGCTTTAATCTCTTCGGGTTCACTAGGTCGGGTTACCGATGAATCTCTTCAACGTATTTCATATACAAACCGCAAAACAATCCCGCTTTATCCTTTAAATACAATGATTCTATTTCTAATGCTCCCTTTGATCTTATTCACCGAGTATTTGGGGACCATCCCTACAACTAACTACGGGTGGGTCAAAATATTTTGTCTGTGTTTAGTCGATGACTACTCCCGCTTTACATGGATTTATTTGATGAAAAACCGCTAAGAACACCTCAAATATACAAAAACTTTGTATCAATGGTTCAAAACTCAATTTTCTCAAACCATCAAGATCTTACGACCGACAATGCATCTGAATCTCTCGAGTCTACTCTTACTATATTTCTAAACAACATGGAACCATTGTCCAACGCTCTTGTCCAGTACTTTCCAACAAAAATGGCAGAGCGTAACGAAAACATCGATACATTCTCGATATAACCCTGTCTTTACTTTTCTCCGCATCTTGTCCATCACAATTTTGGGGTGAGGCAAATGACAATAGATGTCATCAATAGAATACCTTCCTTAAGCAATCCCTAACATCTCTCCTATGATGCGGTTATATGGTTCTCCACCGCATATGGTTCTCTCAAAGTCTTTGGTTGTGCTTGCTTTGTGTACATTCAACCTCACGAGCATAATAAGTTACAACCCCGAAAGCACGATATGTTGTTTCCTAAGATA
Organism: Dillenia turbinata; assembly: GCA_037126225.1. Classification (NCBI taxonomy): domain Eukaryota; kingdom Viridiplantae; phylum Streptophyta; class Magnoliopsida; order Dilleniales; family Dilleniaceae; genus Dillenia; species Dillenia turbinata. Next base: position 21,611,251 of record JBAMMX010000014.1, on the reverse strand, counting down.
TGGTATCGAACACAAAGGACATAGATGTTGGGATCCTGTCTCCAATCGCCTTCAAGTTTCTCGAGTCATCTTCAGGAAAATATTATGTTTTTTCTCATCTCCTTTTCTTACCACATCTCCATTACTTACTAATCTATCTTCTGATTTAGCTCCTTCTGGGTCTGATACATGACAGATACTTCAACTCTTACGCTCTCAATTCAAATTCTCTCCCAAATGATGGACCTCGCACCTCTTCCACCGAAACCGAAAGGCCTCATGAATCCACCGCACCAACAAGAGTAAGAGCACCCCCCGTTCGTCTTCTCGATGACAGTGATATTCTACAACCCCACCTACATGAGCCTCAATCTTTCCCGAGAGGCTAGTACAACCCCGGCAAAGAAGCTACGCAAGAAGAACTTCAAGCCTCGGAGAACACACATACTTGGGATTTAGTTGATCTTCCTACATAAAAACCTTACATTTCCGATGGGGCGGGTTTCATAGAATCAAACCTCACTGTGATGGGACCTGCTGAACGACACAAGGCTCCTGGCTGGTCGAAGGATTTACACAGAATATGGTACGGGACTACGAAGAACATTTGCTCCCGGTCGTCTACCTTGGCAACACACGTCAAGGCACTAAACAATGCCCTTGTATCGATGGATGTTAAAAATGCTTTCAATGGAGTTCTGGAAGAAGAAGTTTATAAGAAAACCACCTCCTGTTATTCGACATCCTGGCTAGAAAGTCCGCTGCTCGCCTAGCTTTATACGTGGCCTAAAACAGCCCCTGCCTGGTTTTCTACTTTCAACAAGATCACAAGGATTTTGGTTTCCTCCTAGTGCTTATGATTCTGTGATCTTCATTCAAAACTGATCATGGCAATCGCTTACTTCTTCTTTATGTCGATGATAAGGATTATCACCGGTTGAGCATCACAAGTAATCTCCTAATTCAAACATTTTCTCATGCAAATTTGAAATGGGCGATCTTTACCATCTTAGTTATTTCTGGAACGAAGTTACTCATATCTTCTCGTTATTATTTGTTCTGCAAAATACGCCTCGACTTTCTTCCGCTCGTGCATTTCGTATAATAAAATCGCTTTCCAATTTCTCCAACATAATGTTAAATCCTTCTCCTACAAATGGCAACTTTCTTCTGATCCTACCTTTATACTTCCGCAATTAGTAAAGGGGGCCTTATTTATTCATCATCATTCCGATATTTGGCGTCGCTCACATTGTCGGGCCGCTTTATGGTCAGCACTGGATTTATCTTCTCATTTTGCCGCCATGACGGATTCTTCGTTATGTTAAAGGCACCTTATTTCATGGACTTCATTTTTTCTCGTCTCATCCTCATATGTACCATGTGCCTATTCGAGCGTCGATTACCGGTGATCCTACTGGATCGACGGTCTACTACCGCTATTGTATTTCTTTGGTGATTCTTTTAATCTCTTGGCGTAGGTGTTAAACAAACTTTTACACCACTCTAGTACGTAGGCGTAATATCGTGCACTCGTCGACACTACCGCAGCAGTTATTATGGATCTGTGACTTCTTTGTGACCTTGGTATACCTACTTCTCTCCAAGTCCTCTATATTGTGATAATCGTGAGCGCTATTCAGATCGCTTCTGCAATGATGTCTTTCTGCTTAAATCTAACCAAACACATCAAGATTGATCATTATACTTTATTCATCAACATAAAACTAATTTGGGATCTTCAAATATTCTCGCTTCTGCCGATTAACCTGCTGATTTTACCAAGACTCATCTTCCTGGACGTCAGGATGATCTATTATACAACCTCAAGATGACTTCTCTACACCTATCCTGAGTTTGAGGGGGGGTGAAGAATATTGGCACCTTGTGAATTGGAAGAGATTTTAGAAAAATCTTGGGAATTAATATCATGTTATGGGGAATAAATTTTTTGGGAGGATCCAAATTAAAGAAGTCTTAGAATATTGACTTTCTAAAATTCCAATATTGCAATTATTTAGTCATATTCTTTACAATCTTAAAAATATTTTATGTATTCTTTTTTTTTTTTTTTTTATATTTCTAGGGTTTAGCCTCATGGAATCACCATATTTATAGGTTATTGTACAATTAATTTATATACAATATACACAAGCCAGTTTCTCTTAGTCTGTTTTTCTTTATTTTCTTAGTTTTTCAGCTTTATTCTGCATTTTCTTATGTAAAGAATATTGACAATTCCTAAATTGAAGAGATTTAAGAAAATCTTGAAATTAATATTGCAAGTATTGAGAATAAATTTTCGAGATTTCAAATTCAAAGAAGTCTTAAAATATTGACTTTCTAAAATTCCAATATTGTAATTATTTAGTCATTCTTAATAATCTTGTAAATATTCTATGTATTTTCTTTTTATATTCTAGGGTTAGCCTCATGGATTCAATTCTATTAGGTGGTTGGTTGTACAATCTATTGATATACAATATGCATAAGCCATTTTCTTAGTCTGCTTTTCTTTATTTCTGGGGCTTGCTTTATTCGCTTTTTCTTACAGCGGTATCGAGCACCAGTGTTCAGATCCGATGGGATTTTATCAATTAAACACTTTCTTTATGTCGAAGCTATGGAGAAATTAGATATTTCTCAACCTGTTCCAATTATGCTTGATGGATAACAACTATCGCATGGTTTCAAGGGAAGGTGGTTTTCTTACAGCTTATAGGCTATGACGCTATGTTACAGAGATATCAAATTGCTCTATAAATCTCAGGTTTTATCAAATTTGACATTTACTTTTGCACCGCCTCAAAGATCGGGATAAGAAAAATCACCAAATTCTTACTTGGTTTCAGAATACATCTCGGCACCTTTCTATTCATCTCAATTTAGCTTTCAGTTTTGAGACTCGCTTAAAGAAGTTTAAATCTTCGTAAGTCGCCATACTACATCGCATTTGCTCATCACATTAATTGCTCAGCATCTCACTCGCAATAAGAACGAGTACTACCAATCAATGATTTCTTTTGCTCGATACGTCAATATGGGATCAACTTGCTCTCTCTCGAACCCCATTGGCAATGTACAATCGACAAGTAAATATGCAATATATCTATAACAAGGACGCCTGGTTCAATTTCTTATGGCTCTAACATCGATTTTGAGCCTGCTAGAGCTTCTCAACGGCACGACATCCCCGCAACAGTTGATATCGTAAGAGACTCGCTTAGGATTATCAAACCCTCAACATAGCGACGTTGTATTGGTCACCACTACTCGAGGACCAAAATTTCCAAATTTCCGTCAGACTGGCTAAGTCGTGTCATATCCTTCCTAATTGTCCCATCGCTGAATGTAGGTTTTCGGTGTTAAGTTAGGACATATTTTTCATCGATGCCTTGCTAATTCCGCGATTGAATGTAGATATTGCAAAGAAAAAGGTCATCTTATCAAAATTGCCCAAAGAAGGTCATTCAATCTCAAAAATGCTTCACATGTGTTCTTTAATATTCAATAATCACGTTATTGTCGCTAATCGAGGATTCTCATGCACACCTCACCTTCTTCTTCTCAACAACAACATTCCCTTGGTGATTGAATGACCTCTCTTTTGGGAAATTTTCAATAAGACGACCTTTTCTTCGCAATATCTACATTCAATCATAGAATTAGCAAGGTATCGATTAGAACAATGTCCTCACTTCTTGCAAAACCCACATTCACCGTTGGGACAATTAGGAAGGATATGACCGATTTCTCGACAAAGAATTCCACAAAATTCTGGAAATTTTGGTCCTCGAGTAGTGGTGGCAATACAACGTCACTATGTTGAGGCTCGAGTAATCCCGACGGAAGCATCGATATCAACTCGTAACCCATAGCTTCAATAGAAGTGAGAGGATGTCGGCCGGCTGGTAGAGTGCCCCAACAGGCTCAAAAATCCGATGTTGTAGCCATGTTAAATTGGACCCCGTACGTCCTTGGTCCTCGGGAGACATTGCATATTTATCACAGCGCTCAGTATCACAACGGGGTTCAGAGAGAGCAAGTTGATCCCAAATTGATCGTATACAAGACAAGAAAATCATAGATTGATTGGACTCTTGCTCTTGTCGCAAAGAGTGAAGTTCGTAAGCAATTGATACCGATGGTCAGACTGATATAGTATAGCGACTTGCGAAGAAGGTCCCAACTTCTTTAGCCGTCTCAACCAACTAAATTGCATTTAATGTATGCGCATGTGTTATAAACCAAGTAGCACCCTCTGGTGATTTTTAATATCCCAATCTTCAAGACTAAGTACTAAAATCATCATCCGATTCATCGATTTTTATAGGCAATTTGATATCTCCGTAACATAACGTCATAGCTCTTCCCAAGTTAAAACTTCCCATCCCTTGAAACCATGCCTCGATAGTTGTATCCATCAAACATAACTCGGGAGAAGAGAAATATCTAATTTCTCCATAACTCGACAAAAAAGAAAGTGTTTAATTAATAAAATAAAATCAGATCGAACACCTAGTGCCTGATACTATGTAAGAAAAAGCAAAAATAAAACAGTAAAAACCGAGAAAATAAAGAAAAGCAAGATTAATAGAAAATAGTCAGGTATATTTATATCATCAGATTGCATAACAACTCCTGGAAATAGGGTGATTCCAAGAGGCTAAACTAAAAATAAAAAAAGAAAGAATACAAAGAATATTTGGCAAGATTGGAAAGAATAAACTAAATAATTACAATATTGGAATTTTAGAAAGTCAATATTCGAAGACTTCTTTAATTTGGAAATCTCCAAAGTTTGTTCCCAATATTTGCAATATTAATCTTTCAAAGATTTTTCTAAAATCTTTCAATTTAGGAATTGCCAATATTCTTTACATAAGAAAAAGAAGAATGTTGCTTAAAAACGGAGAAAATAAAGAAAAATGTGCTAAGAGAAAATGGCTTGTGTATATCAGATATAAATAGATCAGACAATAACTATATAAATAGTAGGATTCCAATAGGCTAAACCTAAAAATATAAAAAGAAAGAATACATAGAATATTTATAAGATTGTAAAGAATAAACTAAATAATGGGTGTATTGAATTTTGTAAGTCAATATTCTAAGACTTATAATTTAGAAATCTCCAAAATTTATTCCTCAATACTTGCAATATTAATTCCCTACAAGATTTTCTAAAATCTCTTCAATTTAGGAATTGCCAATATTCTTTACATAAGAAAAAGAAGCACAAAGGTAAAAACTAAGAAAATAAAGAAAACAGACCAAGAGAAATGATCATGGATATTGTATATAAATAGATTGTAATAACAACCCTCATAAATAGAGTGATTCCATGAGGCTAAACCCTAGAAATAAAAAAAGAAAGAATACATAGAATATTTATAAGATTGGAAAGAATAAACTAAATAATTACACATCGAATTTTAGAAAGTTAATATTCTAAGATTTCTTTAATTTGGAAATTCCAAATTTATTCCTAATACTTGCGATATTAATTCCCAAGATTTTTCTAAAAATCTCTTCAATTTAGAATTGCCAATACCAGATACCATCAAACTCGTGGATGGGTGTAGAGAAGTCATCTTGAGTTTGTATAATAGGATCATCATGATACCTAGGAAGACGAATTTGGTAAAAATCAAAGGGTGTCGATCGACAAGAGGCCAAGAAAGAATACTCAAGATCACCATTAGTTAATACGTCATTTAACAAAGTGACAATCAATCTCAATGTGTTTAATTGCTCATGAAAGACATCATTATGAGCAATCGGAATAGCAATCGATTATCACAATATAGAGGACTTGGAGGTATGAGGTATACCAAGATCAAAAAGAAGTCTCTCGAATCCAAAATAACTCGCACAAGGAGTCAAGAAGCCGCACGATATTCTTCCTTCCGTACTGTAGCCGAGTTGTAAAAGTTTGTTTTTTACTACACCAAGAGATTAAAGAATCACCAAGAAAAATACAATAGCTAAAGAAGGAGATCATTGATCAAGAGATTCATCAAATTTCAATCAAGACGAACAGGCACGGAGTCAGTAACGAGGACGCAGACAGTAAAAATGAAGTCCATGTAAATAAGGTGCCTTTAACATAACGAAGAACGTAAAACGGCAAGAAAATGAGAGGAGATCGCAGTGTGCCCATAAATCGACCGGGACACTAACAAAGATAAGAGATATCAGATTTATGTATGCGCAGTACAAATAGCATCGTCACTAATTGCCGATATAAGGTAGGATCGTAAAGAAGGTACACATCTCAGAGGAGAAAGCTTTAATATTACGTTTCAAGAGGGGTGGAAGCAATTTTATTATCCGAAACGCTCGAACTAGAAAGAAGGTCGCAGGCATATTTTGCTCCTGAGACAAATAATAACCAAAGATGTAGGAGTAATCTCCACTTCAAGAAATAACTAAGATGGCTTAGATCCTCTATTTCAAATTTGCCACAAAGAAAATGTTTGAATTCGGAGAGTCAAAAAGAAGACGCTTTCCGTGATAATCAAATCATCAACATAAAGAAATGAAGAAAAATAAGACCATGATCATTTTCCACCTAAGAGTTAATCATAAGCACTAGGAGAGAAACCAAAATCACCGACAAGATTTGGCCGAAGGAGAAAACCGTGCACCTGGGACCTGTTAGCCATATAAAGCACGACGAAGACGATGTACTTTGCTGGGCGGTGATGCTGTCAACCTGTGAGGGTGGTTTCATATAAACTTCTTCCTTTGTGAACTCCATTGGAGAAAAGCATTTTTAACATCCATCTCGACACAAGGGCTATCATGAAGTCACAAAGAACAAACAAGTTTCCATGCATTAAAAAAGAGACGAAAGGTCAGAGAAAAATGTTTCTCATAGTCAATGCCAAATTCCCGTGTAAATCCCTTGGCGACCAGCCGAGCCTGCATCGCTCAATAGTCCCATCCGGGAGTGAGTTTTGATTCCCATAAACCCACTTACATCCGATATGGAAAGCCATTTCTGTGAAGATCAACTAAATCCCAAGTATGTATGCGTTCTCCTACGTCAAGTTCTTCTCGTATAGCTTGTCGCCAAAGAGGATTTGTACTAGGCCTCTCTGCAAGACTGAGGCTCAGGCAGAGTGGAGGTCAGAATAACAATGATAATCAAGAAGACGAATTGGGGGGTGCTTCTACTCTCGTTGGTCGAGGAGCTGATTCACAGGCAACTCACTCTCAAAGGAAGAGCAGTCCATCATTTCAGAGAGTAATCAAGGAGAAGCTGTGAAGAGTTGGAAGGGTCCGCCAATGTATCAGAACTAGATGGAAATAACCTTAAGATAAATTAGTAAGTAATGGAGATGTAATTAAAAGGAGATAAGGAAGAAAACATGATATTTTCCCTGCATGACATGTCGGTGAAAACTCGAAGACGATTGGAGATAGATCCCAACATCTATATCTCATGCTCAATGCCATACCCTAGGAAACAACATAATCGTGGTCGAGGTTGTAACTTATTATGCTCATGCAGGTTGAAGTAACACAAAGCAAGCACAACCAAAAGACTTTCGAGAGAATTATATACCGGTGGAGAACCACATAACCGAAGCGCATAAGGAGACGGGTTGGAGATCAGAAAAGAAGGTATTCTATTGATGACATATATAATGTAAGAGTCGTCTCACCCTAAAAATTACATGGGATGGACAATATGCAGAGAAAAGTAAAGCACTGAGTTATATCAAGAATGTGTCGATAAGCTTTCGTTTCCGCTTTCTACCATTTTGTTGGGGAAGCACTGGACAAGAACGTTGGACAATGGTTCCATACTCAAGCGGAAGAAATATAGTAAGAGCAACTCAAGATATTCAGACGCATTATCACAAGTAAGATCTTCATGGTTTGAGAAAATTGAGTTTGAACCATCGACGGAAAGTTTTTGTATATTTGAGGTAATTTGAAGCCATCAAATAAATCCATGTAAACGGGAGTAGTCATCAATAAACACAACAAAATATTTTGACTCACCCATAGTTGGTGTAGGGAGATGGTCCCCAACAAACGAGGGAATAAGAGATCAAAGGGAGCATTAGAAATAAATTTAATCATTTGTATTAAATGATAAAGCTTCTGGGTTGTTTTGGCAATTTCTTGACATGAAATACATTGAAGAGATTCATCAAGACTTAATCCCAGGCGAACCGAAAGAAATTAAAGAATCTAAGTTTATTAAGCAGATAGACGACTCAGACAAGATGCCATAAATTAAAGGACGGGGGTTTAACAAAGGTTATTTAAAGAGAGCGAGGAATCTAATTAATGTGAATGTGAAGAGAAGTGGTGCTCAGATAGACGTCCAACTCCACGTGTACTGTCCAAAAGATTTTCCTCATTCGAGGATCCCGCACACGACATCCATTGGAGCGAATATTATGTCAAATCCAAGTTCACATAATCGACCAACAGAGATAAGATTTAAGGTAAGTGTAGGGACAAAAATGTATCCTAGAATCTAAAAAGAGTTGTAGCATTTAATTAACATGGCATCACATGGTAGAGCCATCACCGGATGAATCATAGATGCATGTACTAGGAGCGGATAAAGAAGTAAAAGAAACGAGAATTAAGGGGTCATATGTTGTGAGCAAGCAGAGTCAAAAACCAAGCAATAAGACCGACACGGTAGAAAGTGCAACAGTTTGTAATTATCAAAGAAAAACTTGTTGTAAAAGCGGTTTGAAGATCACCAAGAGATACATTACATAATGGTGTTAAAGAGTTGGTAGTAGCAGATCCTCAAGTGTTAATAAGAATGTGATTGTGAGAAGGCAAGCCCAGAACCATAGCAGTAACGATTTAGGGATCGGGAATGACCTTCTTTGGGCAATTTTCACAAGAGCAACCTTCTCTTTACAATATCTACATTAATTCAAAAGATTAGCAAGGCATCTATCAGGAAATATGTCCTCGGCTTCTTGCAAAACCTACATTCAACAAGGATAATTAGGAAGGATATGACCTCGAATTGATAAATATTTACAAAATTTGGAAATTTTGGTCCTCGAGTAGGAGTGGCCATTACAACGTCACTATGTTGAGGTTTGAGTAATCCCGCACGAGTCTCTTTTTCCGATATCAACTCAAATCGCAGCTTCAATAGTAGGGGGATGGGGATGTCGATGAAGCAGCAGAAGCCTCTAACAGCTCAAAATCAAGGTGTTAGAGCTATAAGAAATTGGACCGCACGCCCTGGTCTCGACATATCGCATATTTACTTTCGCGCCTGTAATACAAACGGGTTTCAGCAGGAGAGCAAGCGGATCCCCTAAGGATAATTGTATACGGAAAAGAAAAATCATTGAATGACCGACTGCTTTTGCTCTAAAAGAGTGAAGTTCTGGGCAGCAATCACACCGACGAGCCGTATCACGTAGTATGGGCCGACTTGCAAGAAGGTCCCAACTTCTTTAACCGTCTCAAAAACGCACTAAATTGTATTTTCTAATGTACGTTGCTACATGTACATGAAACCAAGTAAGAATTTGGTGATTTTTGCTATCCTGCACCTTCAAGACGTAAGCACAAAATCATTATCCGATTCGTCATCGCATTTTACAGCAATTTGATATCTTTCAGAATATAACGCCATAGCTCTCCTTCTCAAGAAACTTCTCATCACTCAAACCATGCCTCGAGAAGTTGTATCCATCAAACATAACTGATATAGGTTGAGAAATATCTAATTAGACATAACTCACACAAAAAAGAAAGTGTTTAATTGATAAAATAAAATCAGAACGTAACACCTAGTGCTCGATACTACGGAAGAAAAAGCGTAATGTCGCTAAAAACCGGTAAAATAAAGAAAAGGAGACTAAGAAAAATGACTTGTGTATATTGTATATCAATAGATTGTACAATAATCCTATAACGAGGGTGATTCTTAATGAGAACAAACCCCAGAAATATAAAAAAGAAAGAATACATAGAATATTTACAAGATTGTAAAGAATAAACTAAATAATTACAATATTGGAATTTTAGAAAATAAATATTCTAAGACTTCCGTAATTTGGAAATCTCCAAAATTTATTCCTAATATTTGCAATATTAATTCTCAAAATTTCTAAAATCTCTTCAATTTAGGAATTGTCAATATCTTTTACATTTCTTACAAATTTTCTATTAAAACTAAAACAATACAAAGGAAAAGAAGGAAACATAACCTTGAAAGAAAGTTCATCTACTTCTCTTTTCTTGGATCAGCAGACAGAAAATATGCACTTGACATGAAAATGGAGGCATGAGAAAGCTTCAACTAGATATATTAACATCTATAAGGCAGAAAACCCTCAGATGCACACACATACAAAATAATAACATGACGCATAAATATGGAGGACATTGCTATCTGTATCCATGTAACACAGGTAAGAGCTACAGGATATGTTTCCCAACCAAACTCCTCTTCAGTGATGGATAAACACATCTAGATGTTCGCAAGAGTAAGAACCACACGTAAAAATTTTGAAGCACGGTAAAACTCATTAAACTTGGTAGGTATTGATACGAAGTTTTAGTGGAACTGATAGAGAATTCTGTGATTTAGGGAACTTTCCATCAGTAGCATCAGATTTTAAGATGATGAGGTAAATTTTTGAGGTTAATTCAATATTGTAAAACCAAACTGCAGTTATCGCCGTAAGGGCAAGCAAAGAGGGAGTTGACCAAGTAGGTTAGTGGAGGTAAAATTCTTGCTAATAGAAGCCTTTAATAGGGTTGATTGATTTTATTTGGTACTTGAGTTTAATTAATGTTAACTAATTTACTAACTATGGCGCGAACTTAGACACACAATGCCAGGAGCCAAAGAGCCATATAAATGGGACCCAACAAGCTAATATTATCAACACAAAACAATGTAATCTCCTAAAGCATTTCATTCCTACCTTCACATATATTCAGAATTTTAAACTTTTATATCCTTCACAGCAGCATAAGCCCTATTTGTAGAGACAAGTAGAAGAATAAGAAAAATGAAATAAAAACACGAAAGCACCGGATGCAATCATGGGAAGTGTAATGACCTGTGAACCTTTTCAGCAGAGAAGCTTTAAGCATTGGTTAGAATGTTCCTAGAGGCAGCATGCAATGCATAGATGTATCTACCTCCCTCAGGATGTCGTTGGAACCATTTGGTAGCCAATAGGTGTTCTTTAACATATGGAAGACCAACTTTTCACTTTGAAATAATGAAACATATCAAACATTGTAAAAAACAGAACAAAACTAATAGTACTCGGCATCTTCCAGTTTGTTAAATTACGTACAAACAGCTCTCTGTATCCAAATCAAGACATTTTTAAGTACAAAAAGAAGGAAAACGAATGAAAAAAAAAGGTCTTTTCCTCTAGCATTTTCTAACAAACATGTTAAATGTCTAACTGTTCAAGATGAAGAGAGAGAGAGAGAGAGAGAGAGTTTTTTCTTTCTTTTTCTTTTTTCTTGCTTCTAGGTGCACCGGGGTTGGAGAAAAACGTGGAAGAAGAAGAAGAGAGTGTGTTTGGGGTATAACGAACGTGTTTTCGTTACTTCACCGTTAATTTTGTAAAATTTTTGTCCATTTTTTTTTAACCACAAGATTATAAATGGATATATCAAACTATGGAGAAGAGAGGGTAATTTATCATTATTTTTTCCAATTGTTTTAGGGTATTCATATAAATTCAATATACAAATATAATACCACAAATAAATTTTATTATAAAGTACTCCAAACACTACAAAAAAATACGATTTAGCGACGGAAAAAAATTCATCGCTTATTTAGCGACCAATTTAACGTATAAAAATCGAAATTCTGGCCGCCATCAGATTTGCCGATATTTTCGTCACTAAATTAGTGATGAAAACGCAATCTATCGCTAAATTTAACACAACGGTTCATCGCTAATTAATGACGAATTCAATATCTCACGCTAAAAGAAAAATTTTCATCACATCAATGACGAGCCAGCTCGCTACATCAATTTCCATGGCTTAAATTTAGCAACGGATACGTCATTACCAATTAGCTAATATTTCTTATCGCTAATTAGCGAGGGATTTTTAAAGGCGATTTAACAATCCGCCACTAAATATAATTATATTTTTATTAAATATAATTCTTGTATTTTTATTAAATATATATTTATCTTTAATTTTTTATTAAATTATATCATTGATTTTTATTAAATATAATTTTATATTTTTTCAAATATAATTTTATATTTTTATTAAAAAAATAATTTTGTAATTTATTAAATATAATTTTGTGTTTAAATTAAATATAATTTTATATTTTGTATTTTGTTAAATTAGAATATTATATTTTAATTGTTAGGATTAGAAAGAAAGTAAAGAAGTAATATATATATATATATATATATAACAAATAAGTTAATGTGACATAGCGGTTAAGAGCACTTCAAAACAACTTCTTAAACGTATGTTCAATTTGGGTAAAATCATATAAACAGAAAAATAAAACAGTTAAAAGGATGAGTTCA